>JAFBJS010003906.1:11207-58512 GCA_016785265.1 Paraplagusia blochii
GGTTTTGTGTTCATTGTTTCCCCCAGGTGATAAACCTTTAGTGGAACAAGGCGTTAAGATGAACAAGGAATTGAAGAAAACAGCAGAGTGGTCTAATAATTTTTTCCACGACTGTATATTGAGTTTGGCCCCTGACTTCATGCCAGTTTTCAATTCTGTCCCGCTGTGAAATTGAGTTTGAAACCCCTGCCATACAGCAAAGGTACAGTACTGTTTGTTTTGGCTAAAGGTCTCTCAGACTTTTGAGAGACATAATTAATAGTTATTAATAGTTATTGCAGGGTGGAGTCTGCCCAGGGACTCCAAAAAAAAAAACAGCCAAGAGAATTGGCATGGAATCTACAAACACAAACACAGCCTTTGTGTTCACGGTCCGGCCCTGTTTACGCTCCGTTGCAAAGAAAAAAATTCACACCGAAAACAAACGAGTCAGTGTAGTGTAGACCCATGACTGCAGCCAAATCTCCCCGATACCTAATAAAGCTACGGATCAATGTTCGTCTTACATTAATCTCCACTCCACCGTAGTCCATGGGAGGATAGAGACACAGGGCCAGGTCATCAACACTACAGGGAATAAAGAGACGCAGTCAAGGAGACTTGTTTGAGGGCAAACACAGAGGTGAACAGATCCACATGACAGAGAAGATCTGGGTTGTTATGGTCTGATTCTAGTTAGAGAGAGAGAGATACTGTAGATGGACGGACGCGTGGACAGACAGATGGGTGGACAAAAAGAGAGACAAAGAGTTGGACAGAGAGATGGATGGATTGATAGATAAACGGATGTACAGACAGACAAAGAGATGGATAAATGGTTGGGTGGATGTATGGACAGAGACAGACAAATAGACATAATAAGACACGCAGACAGAAAAATAGACAGACTGGATGATTGGATAGACGCAGAGAGACAAATACAGATGTACTGATGAATAAAATAGACGGACAAGTAGACAATGGACAGATATATAGATAGACGGACGGACGGATGGACAGATGATTGGATGAATGGATAGACAGACAGACTAAAAAACAGACAGACAGATAGACAGGCAGACATATAGATAGACAAATGGACAGACAGACGGACAGATAGTTAGAAACATGGACAAACGGATAGATAGATAGACAGATGATTGGACGAATGGATAGACAGACAGACAAAAAAATATGACAGATAGATAGACAGGCAGGCAGACAGACAGTGCCTACCCAGGACTGATGTCCTTAATGACATCCGCCAGGTCATCCAGCTGTGACAGGTTCTGAGCCGTAGTGACGTCACCGTTGGCTCTGACCGCCGTTGTCAGCTTTCTCATGCACGCCGCCGCTGCCTTCATCAGCCCCTGACACGGACCAATCACACGGCGGTCCTTCTCTGACCAGTAGGTGTCCTGGTTGCCCCGAGGCTCATCTTCATCTCCGTCGTCCAGGACATCATTGAAGGGATCCTGAACCTCAGCCAAGGCCTGTAGACAGAACAAGATCACTTGTGGTAATTGAGGTGTGGAAATATAAGTGAAGCAACAATTTAGTGCCACATTGTCTGTACTAATTGTGTGACTTGGAAGGACATGTACACACTGACAGAAGGTTCATCACCTGTTCAACTTCCTCTAGAGCGTCTTTAACAACTCCGATCTGAGCAGAGAGGACGACCAGGAGGGCTGATTTGTTATCTGAGGGACAGACAGAACTCATTACCAAACACAAGTCAACACTGAATGAACCTCTGGATCAGGGTTGCCCAATAGGATCCACCAGTAGATCTCCAAAGGAGTGCTGGTAGATCCTGAGCAATAACATAAAAGAACAATAGTCATTAAAACTAGAGATGTAATCGTATTTCAAGACTCTAATCACTTGGCTAAAGTGAGAATCATATAGGTATCGAGTCAGACAGTATAACATATACATAACATAATGTAGAGACTAAGATATCCAGTTTATATAGGTAAATATATTTAGCGTTTTCAATCTGGGTAGACCACTTCAGCCTGGGACGGACAGGATCAGGAATGAAGTGATTAGGGGGACAACACAGACGAAGATTTGAAGAAAAAGCGACAGAAGCTAGATTAAAATGATTTGGACATGTCCAGAGGGGGCCTGGGACGGACAGGATCAGGAATGAAGTGATTAGGGGGACAACACAGAAGAAGATTTGAAGAAAAAGCTAGAGAAGCTAGAGATGAGCTAGCTATAAGATGATTTGGACATGTCCAGAGGGGGGACAGCGGTAATATTTGTAGAAGTTTCAGCTACCAGGTAGGAGACAAAGAGGAAGGACAACGAGGAGATATCAGGATCAGGAATGAAGTGATTAGGGGGACAACACAGAAGAAGATTTGAAGAAAAAGCTAGAGAAGCTAGATTAAGATGATTTGGACATGTCCAGAGGGGGCCTGGGATGGACAGGATCAGGAATGAAGTGATTAGGGGGACAACACAGAAGAAGATTTGAAGAAAAAGCTAGAGAAGCTAGATTAAGATGATTTGGACATGTCCAGAGGGGGCCTGGGACGGACAGGATCAGGAATGAAGTGATTAGGGGGAAAACACAGAAGAAGATTTGAAGAAAAAGCTAGAGAAGCTAGAGATGAGCTAGCTATAAGATGATTTGGACATGTCCAGAGGGGGGACAGCGGTAATATTTGTAGAAGTTTCAGCTACCAGGTAGGAGACAAAGAGGAAGGACAACGAGGAGATATGGATGCAGTAAGAGAGGACACGGAGGAAGATGGAGTTATAATTGAGGAAACAGAGGACAAGGTGAGATGGAAATTGTTGACTCACTGTGGGCAACCCCTAACCCTGGTCTAGGTTTTACTTTTTATCTCGTCTCCATGTCTCTTTGGGTAATGCTGCTGCAACAACTGTCAGACTTTTATGGAAACATTGCCACCTAAAGGTTGATGCTGTGAGTACAGATTTCTTATCATGCTCCTCACACTGTACCAGTGAATCTCAGTGGTGATCGGTTCTGACTCCTGTAGCTAGAACTGCATTGGATAAAAGCGTCTACCAAATGTATTGTAATGTAATAAAACATAATGTTACGTAAATCCAGACAAGGAGGAAGAAGACGCCGGTAGTGGGAGATGCACAGATTCTTACAGTTGCTCTGTGAGACACTATGAGAATAATTCTCGTCCAACAATAATGTATTTTCCTGTACAAGAAAAAGTGACGCTAACTACTTGTAAGGACCAGGAGATGTCTTGGCAGACGTGGTTCTATTAGTTCACCCACAAACAACACAGACAAGATGGTTTGGAGAAAAAGCTAGAGAAGACAGATTGAGATGGTTTGGACATGTTCAGAGGAGGGACAGTGGATACATTGGTAGGAAAATGATCCTAGAGCTGCAGCTACCAGGTAGGGGAGACAAAGAGGAGATTGATGGATGCAGTGAGAGAGGAGATGGAGGTAGTTGGAGTTGAGGATACAGAGGACAAGGTGAGATGGATATTGTTGACTATGTGGCAAACCCGGAAAAAGGAACAAACCGAAAGGAAAAGAACAGCAGATGACATCAGCACTTCTCTGTTTGTCCAGAAGAGGGCACTGTTGTTCGTACACTAGTAGAATTTTATTTTAGAGCTTTTCTCCACATAGGCCTAACGTCCCCTGGACATTTTTTTTTTCCAGTGTTGGCAGCCATCTGCTGCCTTCACTGTACGGGTGGATCACAGAACTGCTTCTGCAGTGATTATAGTGGTAGAAGAATGATCCCAAAGATGGAGCTACCAGGTAGGAAACAAAGAGGAGATTGATGGATATAGTAAGAGAGAGGACATGAAGGTAGTTGGAGTAAGAGTTGAGGATACAGAGGACAGGGTGAGATGGACATAGTTGACTCGCTGTGACAACCCCTGAAAAAACGAAGAACTATACTCCTTAAAAATGAATAAATAATAATAATCACATAAACTTGCACTTGCTTGCATGAAAACAAAGGCGAACAAACATGGTTGGTTATTTATGGTTAATTGTGTTAGGATTGTACTGGTCCGGCTAACAAAGTTGCATGATTCTTCCTGAACTGAGAAAAAAGCCAATACGAGAAAAAAAAAATTCCACCACCCTGCTGTTTTCTTCAATTCCTTGTTCAATTTAAGGCCATGTTCTATTAAAGGTGAATTTACTTGGACAAATATAATAATAATAACAACATAAACAGCTCAGAAGAGTTTAATTTCACATCTGATACCTAAGTATTTTCCATGGTTTCTTCATAGTAACCCAAATCACACCGTTCTTACATCAATCACCATGGCATTGTACTGGCATTACATGTTTTAATAGTGACTGAATTCTTCAGATAATATACCTTTAGTGGAACCAGGAAACAAAGTGAACAGGGAATTCAAGAAAACTAGGGCGCACTATTGATTTTTCCATGACTGTATATCAGTACCAGGTGAGTGGTTGACCAACCTTTGGCCAGATGAGTGAACTGGTCACAAGCTGACCACACAGTTCCTGTTGATGTCAGCTGCTCCTGAGAGAGACTGGCCAGAAAAGTGTAAAAAGAGAGAACAAGGGGGTAAAAAAAAATCATTATTTTCTGCTTTCGTAACCTTTCATTGTTTCTTTATGATCGATCAACGACAGACTAGAGTCTAGTCCGGTACAGGAGCCGTACCTCTGCATAGGCGAGCTCAGGATAACCTCCAGCAGCTGCATGACACCCTCCAGAACCTCCACGGTGGCATCTCTGACCTGACGCCGCATACAAACACCTGAGACGAGGAATAATAATAAAAAAAAACGTCTTTAATCCTTATCAAAATACAAGAGCTGATCTAGGTCTCAATGGACAATATGTGGTAAGATGTCACCTTGGCTCTTAGGCAACCAGTAGTACACTGTGGAAAAGGCCAGGACACTCTTCATGATGGACTCGGACAACTGTTCTCCATCCTGCACAGAGAAAATACGGCAAAACGCAGAAACTGCATTTGTTAATGTTGACTAAGAAAAACACTGGATTAGTAGATCAGATCCATGGATCACTCTGTCACATTAAACATTTCTATAAAAATATGTGTGTACAGTAAGTCCTCTCCTGTCTTCTTCTTCTTTTTCTTTCGGCTTCAACAATTCCCTCTCCTTTCACTGTAGATAAATAAGTGATATTGAGATAATTCTTATATTATTTCCTCTTTATAAACCACCACACCACAGTTATCACCCCTATCTAGACTGTATTATCCTTTGGCTTTTGGGTAGTAGAGGGAATATTTATCAGATATAATTTTTATTATATTTATTAAAAACAGATGAAAGAAATATTAGAAAACAAAGATGAGAGAACAGAAGGGAAACGTGGCCAACAATTCCTTTAATAGGACAAAAACAATGTCAACTTAGGTAAGACTCGCAGGTATTTATTTGTACATGTGTACATATTATAATATTTTATGTATATGTATACATATATTTATATATTACATTATTTTATTACACGTTTTTATTACACTTTTACTTTAGCTTTTTCCCTTTTAAGGAAAGTAAAACCTTTATTTTATTTTTTCAGAAAAATAGTGGTATTATTAGAAATAATTTGTCATTTGTGTACCGTAAAATTTTGTAATATAGCAAAAAGTCCCAATTTACTGACAGAGTGAGAGAAGAACCATGATGTAAAGGGGGGACACTGTGCTGTGGAGATTCAAACACCCTGATTTACAACTGCATGTCAACAACGGTGACATACAAATGAAAATCCATCCATATTAGCGTTCACATGCGCACGCACAGTGAGAATGTTCTGACCTGTTCTGACGGCAGGGGAGGTTTGGAGAAAGCCAGGCTGAGCTTAGTGGCTTCCTGTGACACAGCCTTCACTGCCTGATCTGAGGACACGGGAGATGATGATGTCACAGTCACATGACCCTCAGTTGAGTCCACAACAGATTTCAAACAATGGTGAAAGAAGGAAAAAAATGAATGAACAAACTCAACTCAGAGTGTCCCAGAAGTTGGAGAGGTTGAAGTCTCCGTCTGACTCATTGGACTCTCCATCTGTGATCAGACATAAAAAGCTGGTTAAGAAAATAGAGATACTAGATATTTAGAATTTGCATTTCAAGTATTAATTCCAATATTACAAACTATTTAAACAGCAGGTAAATAACTAAATACTCGACAAAATACTTCTTCTCTTTTTGGGTTTTCCCTATTTCATGAGTTACTACAGCTTTCATTTCAAATAATCTTCCCTTGTTCTCTCCATCTTCTGCACCAACTCTCCTCTTATTTTGGTAGCTCTATCTCTAGGATCATTCTTCACTAATAAACATGTTTAAACTATTTCAATCTGGCTTCTCTAGCTTTTTCTCCAAACCTTCCTGTCTGTGTTGTCCCTCTAATGACGTAATTCCTGGTCCTGTCCACCCTCATCACTTCTAAAGAGATTTTTAAACAATTGATTCTGGACGACCTAAGAAAACCTCTCACAGAGGTTTCTCCAGAAGCAGACCAAAGGTTTGACTGTCAATCCTCACCCGGTAAGTCAATAAATCACGGCCGTAAATGTTCGTGTTCTGACCTCTGATCAATGAGGCTGGCTGTGTTGTCTCTCTTATGACCTCATTCCTGTCCCTGTCCATCCTTGTCTCTCCTAAAGAGAATCTCAGCATCTTTGCAGGGCCGAACTTTGATGCAGTCCCACCTCCACCTTGAAGTATTCTGTCCTCCAAACAGCACACCTCACCCCTACTATACAGTTCTCATATCCTGCACCAATCTTATATACTTCTCTGCCAATTTCCTCTGAATTCCCCCCTATATTCCATCTGTGGTGGCTTGAGCTACTCTTTCCCCAAACTTTATATGGTTCATAAACTTTATCCCTCTGTATATACCTTACAAAATAATAAAAATAAAAAATACTGAAACCCAGTATTTACCCAGCGTATATTTTATTTTCCACATAATTCTTACGTGAGCTATAAATCTACATTTATTCTACAGACGGAGGCTACTGATGGTTACTGACATTTTCCAAAAATATTATCTTGATACCACGCAGTCGGGTGAATATCCGTGAAAATGCGCTTAAATTAAAACACAACAAATGTCATCTGTCATGTCATTGTCAATTGACAATAGTTAAATCTCAGGAAGATAATTAACCCAAAACAATTATAATAAAACCGATGTAAATAAGTATTGCTCACGTTAGCTTGTCGTTAGCGGCTACAGATCCAAGGCTACGTCACGGTTCGTGTGTCCTGTCTTACCTCTGACCCGGTCTCTGATGCACTGGACTGAGTTGAGCAGGTTCCGTAAAGGCACGGACACGTTCCCGGCACTGTTACCGACACTCATCCTGGCTCCAGAACTTCTCCAGTTTACTCCGACACATGCGTGTTGTGGAACTGAGAAGGTTAAGGAAGTAGTTTCACTCCGGAGGTCATTGAAGGAAGCACAGCCGGACAGGAAATCGGCGGCACGTCTATTTCTATTTTGTATTAGTGTAATATATGTGTAATAATATATTAATGTATTATTTTAAATACTGATGACACTATGTTTACTCAGGGTAGAAAAACTGAATGATTTTAATAAACACCCATAATAGTATGGTTGCAGTAGACAGAATAACCGCAGGAGGACACTGTTGTCCACGGTGACGCTGTCACTTGACGCGAACGTGAGTTTGTGCATTTCTGGACAATTAAATCTTTAGCAGATGAAGGCGAAAAGAATAAGAAGTTCCTTTTATTGTGACTCTTTATTTCACAGACCAAAAATATATAAATACTGCCATTATAAAGGCTCTGCATACAGGGGGGCAACTCCAGTACACATTTGATGATCTTTCTGACCAAAATAATTAAAAAATGTTCCACATTTGGCACACAAGCCTGAGTTTGATGCAAGCACCTAGCATCATTTGCCTTTGCAGAAATATGGCAGCAGGTTTTGCAACAGCAACAATCCTAAATTATGACATAAGACTGTGAGATCATCCACCACCCAGGGTAAAGGATGACCGGTCCTACAGCAGCAGCAGAGGGTGAGGTTGAAGTCTTCACTCAGACTTCTAGCCCCCACCTGAGTTTAGATGTTGCTGCAACCCTTGCTCTTTCTGTCGTGTCTGGCTCTGCTGCTCTTTTATTTTAGAATGGTCCACACCCCCACTCCTCTCTTCTCCTGGCTTGCAGCATGGACTTTGTGGAAGAGAAACCAAACCAAATTACTTCCTCATCTCTTATATCTAATTTCCTCCCCAGTCTCTCTGTTCTCTGCCTCCCGTACACCCCCCTTAGCCAGCTCTCTCAGGTGTGATCCCTGTGAGGAGTCACTGTCTAGACAACCGATTATACCAAATAATAAGGGCAAGCAAGGGGGAGATGAAGCATGAAGAGGGGGAGAAGGATGGGAGGGAGTAGGTGTCAGACAGAGAGGGGGTTTAAGTCTGAGAATGGAGGGAGGGGAGCAAAAACAACAGAGTCGGATGGGCTGGGAGTTTAAAGTGAAGTAGGACACAGTGAAAAATGAAGAGGAAATTAGAGGAAGAAGAGATAAAGAGACAAAAAAGAGAATAACCATAAAGACGAACGAAGAAAAATCAAAGAGTGTTTCTGTTAGAGGCGCTTCTTTGCTCTCTCTCACTGGCTCTGTCTCTCTCTCACAGACACAAAAATGCATTGTGCTACATTTTAAAATAATTTTTCTGTTGTCAGCAGCTTCACACTGACTATGGATAAAAAGATGGAGGGCTGTAGTCAGAAATACAACAATCAGACGGAGAGGCAGCAATAAAATGGACAAAAAGAGAAATGGAACAACAATTAGACAGAGAGAAAAGCAATCAAACAGACAACAATCAGACACATAGTGAGACAACAATCAGTTAGACAGTAAGACAACAATTAGACAGATATACGACTATAAGATAGACAGGGAGAGAAAGAAATTTCCAAGTATACAGACATAAAAGCAATCAGACAGAGAGACAACAGTTAGATGGTCAGAGAGACAGACAATCAGACAGAGAGCGAGACAACAATCAGACAGACAGAGAGTGTGACTCATAATTAGACAGACAGACAGACAGACAACAATCAGAAATAGAAATAACAAATATGACAGGGAGAAAGAGTGAATTACAGCAGACAAACAAATTAGACAACCGCACACAAAACAATTAGACAGACAAAGAAAGAGAGACTGACACTGAGACAGACAGACAGACAGATGACAGTCAGACAGAGAGAGAAAGAGAGAGAGTGAGTGACTAGCAATCAGACAGAGAAAGAGAGACAGACAGACAACAAACAGACAGGGAAAGAGAATGACAATCAGACAGACAGAGAAACAAACGTTGAGGTAAACAATCTGAATGACGAGCCAACAGACGTACATACAACAAGACAGAACAGCAAACAATCAGCGAGACAGACTGTTCCTTGTTACTGCACAGAATGACCAGTCCACAGTTGGGACACAGACCCCAGGTTGGTTACCAGTGACAAGAATCACTGGTGCTGTATAGGTCTGCGTTCAAAGACACAGAGAGACAGACAGGAAGATGTCCCACTGTAATTAAATTAGTCTGGATATGCATTGATATCATCATCATCATCATCATCATCATCATCATCATCATCCACCAAAACAGAAGCCAGGCCTTAAAACATGATCTCTTATCCCACACCTGACATTGTCCTGTGTCTCTCTACAGTTCTGTCCGTGAATTTTCTCCTTCCTTCTACGTAGACCTCAGATATCAGAGGACATATTCACTTGTCCACTGCACTGACTGTCTCACTGCTGTGATGGAGACAGGTGGAGAAGTGCGTGGCTACGAAGAAACAAGAGGAGACGATAGAGAGGGAGAGACAAGAAGAGGTTGGTTAGGGTGAGACCTGACAGGGAGGAGAGAGAAAGACAGGAGTCTTGGCAGAAGACACCCACCCAGGGGGGGAGGTGAAAAAGGGAGAGCTTTTGCAGTGGTTTCCACAGAGTCAGACATTACCTCACAGCGCTGCAGCAGTGGAGGGTGACAGTCTGAGCGTGTGTGCGTGTGTCTGCGTGTGTGTTCCTCGTATTCCAGTCGAACGTCTGACCTCAGTTTGTTCTGTCATGTGACTGGGGTGACAACGCTCTCGACTGCTGTCCTGAGAGTTGGACAGACCACAGGGTCTCATTAGACCTCCTTCAGCGGGCTGACTCATTAATCCACAGACACTGGACAGAGAGTTCACCTCCTGTCTGCTGCAGTCACTCTGACTGTGGAAACACACCTGTTCAGCCTGATTGTGTCAGAATAATAGATGTACATTTCTCAGGGTTCGTGTGAAAATGCAGAGAAAAGTAACAACAACAAGAGCAAGAACAAAAACCAAGGAGGGACCAGAGAACATGGAAGAACAAATACATCAGAACAAACAGTGCAATCAATTGAGGACAGCTTCTAGGACAGTAGCATCATTGCCCATGGTAGCCTGCAGGTCCAACTGTAGACCCTTCTGCGGGGCTTGATCTTGGGTTCTAGATATGGTCAAAGATATGTTGCTGTGGCTTAAGACCACCAGGGGTCATGTGGTATGTTTAGTCCTCTGTATCCCCCTTCTGTATTTTTCTTTATACCTAATTTCATGTGTTGCAGAGGACTTACACGTTTGGCCAGGAATCTCATGTCCCCAGAGTCTTCCCACCAGACTCCCATGGCCGTAATCTGGACTCAGGATTTAGCCTCCAAATCATGGCTCAACTCCCCCCTTTGACCCTCTAGTCTGTGTTCTTGACCCAGGATTACGGCTTTGGAGTTAGTATTAACTTGGATTGACTCTGTAAGCTTTTGTTCACCTGTGTAGATAAATTTCATTTGTTTTTCTACTTGCTGCTTGCCTGTCCGTCCTGTCCCGTGAGGATCCCTTCCTCTGTCGATCACCCTGAGGTTTCTAAATTCTTGTTTTCCCGCTTGTGCTTTTTGCGGAATCGCTCTTCTTCCGGTGTGAGGGTCTATAAGGATGTTTTTAAAGTGTCAGATTTGGCACTAAAAAAAAAAATAAGTTAGTTGAAATGAACATCAACCTCCGGTTTGCTCAGTGACACATGAATAATACGGTTGTGAATGGAAAACCGTAAAGATGAAACTACTCCCAAACTTATCAACACATTACTGCAGTACTTAAGGTCACAACAACAATGCTTGATGCTAAACTGAATCTCCATTGTCTGGAATTTTTATTGCGGAAAACAAAACTGTTATTTGTTATGACTGCAAGGAACTTGTCATGCAAGTGTTTTTTTTTTTAGCAAAGTAAATCAAATCTACAAGGCATGGACTCACTAGAAAAAACAACAGCGCAGCTGCCTATCAAATAGTCAAAGTCAAATAGGATAAAGAAAATCCAAGAGCAAAAGCAATCAGACAAAAATCATGGAGTGCACGCTGGATAACCAGTTGTTCTCTCTTGTTCAAGATGCTGAAATCACTAAATGGTGGAGTTTCTCGAGCCATGATGTCATGTCTAATCATATTGGTAAATATTTCACCGACATTTGACAGAATTCGGCGAGGAAAGGAATCATTTACATCATGACAATGCTGAAATGCTGATTTGCACTTTAAAGATGGTTGTTTCCTTTTTTTTTCACTAAAGCTATTTCTATTTTATTTGGCTATTGTTTTGAAGGCTAAACGAACCCTGTTTATGATTCTTTGATCTCGAAGTTATTCTGTCCGACACTAGACAATATTTGTTTACGTTAAATGCTGCACAAAGAAGCACAGGACTGTTTGAGACTAAATATTAAAAATAAATTAAACCAGAACATTGTTTTGGGCTCAGGGGAAATCTACAGCCTGCATTGGTATCAGTTAATATCGGTAACAAAAGTAGTGTCTGAACAACATTGGTAATATTGGACATACCTAATTGTTATGTATCAAGCTACAAATATTGTTCATTGCTGTGTCATTGCTATATAATAATACATAAACATTATAAAATGCTTTGTAAGCTCCTGTGGGCCAAACAAAATGACTTGGTGGCCCACATTTGACCCCCAGGCCTTGAGTTTGACACATGTATCAAACGCACGCAGATGAGAGGCGATCGAACCCTTAAAGAACGAAGTTTAATCAATCACTCGCATCTTGATCTATTGAAAATAACTTTGATGATGAGAAAAAAATAGACCAATAGAGGGAGACAGAGCAACAGCTAAAATGGCGCAGCAGGTGTGACAGGTGATGACATCAGAAGTTGGAATCCATGTAAGAAGTGAAATCATCTGGTTCCAGTAAGGCTTTGTTTCAGAGAACTTTTTTTTTCATGTTGATCTATCTGGAGCCCTAGATGAATGAACTATTTTGGGATATGAAAACTGAGAATCTACACAGACACCACTCCGACTCAGAGAAGTGTGGGAAACACACCAGTGTTCAACCTTGTGACTCATCTACCTCCCTATTCTGAAAGAGGCTGTGATGAAGGGGCAGGGGAAAGAACAGTGACACAGAGAGAATAAGTTCAACATCTGGCTGTCTGACGCTGACTCAGCCCCTGTAGACTGGCCCACAGCCAGCCTCACTGATCAGAGGTCAGAACACGAACATTTACTGCTGTGATTTATTGACTTACAGGGTGAGGATTGACAGTCAAGCCTCTGGTTAGTCCAGGAATCAAACTTATGACTGTCTGCTTCTGGAGAAACCTCAGTGAGAGATTTTCTCAGGTCGTCTAGAATCAAGTTGCCTCAAATACATTGTCTAAAAATCTTTTTAGGAGTAATGAGAATGGACAGGACCAGGAATGAGGTCATTAGAGGGACAACACAGACAGGAAGGTTTGGAGAAAAAGCTGGAGAAAACAGCACGGTCAGAGCAGGGACAGTGGATGCATTTGTAGAAGAATGGTCCTAGAGATGGAGCTACCACGTAGGACACATAAAGGAGATTAGTGGATGCAGTGAGTGAGGACATGGAGGTAGTTGGAGTTAGAGTAGAAGATGGAGAAAACAGAGTGAAATGGAATTGGATGACTCACTGTGGAAATCCCTGCAAAAGGGACAAGAGGAAAGGAGAAGAAGAAACGAAGTGGAATGTAAGGATAGTGAATATTGACTTATGTCAGGATGGTTCCACAGAAAAGATGTCTCCTGATTCTGTTTTCCTAACCACTGGGCCAGCACTGCTGTCTGGTTCCCAAAGTGAGGTGTAGGTCCCCTATAGAGAGCAGCAGGGAAAAAATTCACTTACGTTTCTTTTTGCCACAGCGGGGAAATACACTGATTCGACACGGCATTTCTTTGTAAAAGCAGAATTTGGTAAATTACACGGAAACAAATGTTAGGAATGACTCACTGTAGATGTTTCCCCTCATTAAAATGTGTTTTCTGTCATTGCTGAAAAATAGCAATTAGAGATAACGTCATAATGTAGGAGGTAGAATGCTTAACAAAAGAAACTCATCATGATTTATTTCTGCTCTAAACTTCTACTCAGAACCTGCAGAGACGCGGATGAGTAAAACATGGGAATTAAAATCATCAAACAAATCTGACACCACCAGCTGTCAGAGATTGAGAAGAAGAGAAATATTGAAGAAAAACAACAGAATAACAAAGCTTTCTGCTTTTTGAGTCTTTTTACAAGGTCATGGTCCCACACTTTATTAAATTAGCTTCATATATCCATCCATACATACATTGGCGGGGTCAGTTTTCTGGAAAGACAGAGGACAGAGACGTGGCCTCTAGGCCTAAGTTAAGGCCTCTTATACCCTGGTAAAATATTTAATTTTTTCTAGTTTAAAAAAAAGTTGGCTAATCCAGATAGACAATCTTCTGACTTTGTTTAGAATTTGGATCCACGGATATGATGTGTGCTCCTAACTCTTAGATATTCACAGTTTACCTGATGATAATAGCTACTGTATAAAGGACAATGCTGCTGAAGTCCAGCAGAGGTCACTAGAGACGTAAATCACTTCACGCCGTTCATCATTAACTTGGCATTGTAATAGCCGGCTAAATGTATTAATCAAAAATTAAATACAATATGTTAAATGTCGTTGATGAAATGTTTTCATAATATATGTTTCCTTTATATTTTTAATACATTTTAAAATACGTAATTATAATTATACACAACTTGACTTTGGACTAAAAATTAGGACTAAAAACTATTATTTCCAAAATAAATCATTGAGTTCATGATTAGTATAAATAATTATGAATTAAGGATTGAAAATTAACAAAAAAGCTGATAAAAAAGGGTTTGGTGAAAAATATACAGCTCCATCTGGTTTGTCACCTGAAGATTGCAGGTTTAAATCCCAGCCTTAACACATCTGTTAATCTCTAGTGGTTCAGTACATGCACAGATGTGTCTAAAATCCTACTGCATTAGGCCTGAAACCTCACTTTTACCAGGCCGCTGCGTGACACGGACTTACCTGTGGGTCAGTCATCTGGCTGATCAGTTAACATGTGTACAGAGGATGGGTTGGAGGCAAAACATCCTGCCGTAAACTCCAGCTGACCTCATTAAAAAGTAGACTCAGATCAGACAGGACACCGCAGTCTGGCTTCACTGCTCCCTGGAGGCTGTCAATCAGGGAAGTGACGCAATCTGTCTGCTTCAGATCCGCTGAGAGACACATACACATACAAACACACACACACACGGTCACACACGCGGTCACACACACGCACAGAATGGTCACAGTGTTTAATAACATTGATTGCCAATGGTTTATATACAAACACTTACACACACATATACATACACAGTATATATGTAAATGCATATGTAGGTACACACATATATTACATATGAGATCACCTGTGGAGACCTGTGACTCCCAATAATATATGTATATATTAATACACACATGTATGTATGCATACATAAATTATGCACATGCTTTGTGCATATATTTATACATATATAAATATATGCACAAAGCATATATATAAATATTCCCACATATATACACACATACACACATATATATATACATACACATATACATACACAGTATATATGTAAATGCATATGTAGGTATACACATATATTACATAGATCACCTGTGGAGACCTGTGACTCCCAATAATATATGTATATATTAATACACACATGTATATATGCATACATAAAATATGCACATGCTTTGTGCATATATTTATATATGTATAAATATATGCACAAAGTGTATATATATAAATATTCCCACATATATACACACATACACACACACACACACACATATATACATACACATATACATACACAATATATATGTAAATGCATATGTAGGTATAGACACATATATTACATCGGAGATCACCTGTGGAGACCTGTGACTCCCAATAATATATGTATATATTAATACACACATGTATGTATGCATACATAAAATATGCACATACTTTGTGCATATATTTATACATGTATAAATATATACACAAAGCATATATATAAATATTCCCACATATTTACACACATACACACACACACATATACATACATACACATATATATACACACACATATATACATACACACACACACACACACACACACACACACACACATATATATGTATATCCACTTGTCCATCCACAGACAGTGTACAGAGAGTACAGACTCTCGAGTCAATGGCAGACCCGATTGACTCGATGACCCTTTGGCATCATTCGGTGTTGAGGATGAAGTGGTTGAAGA
Organism: Paraplagusia blochii; assembly: GCA_016785265.1. Taxonomy (NCBI): domain Eukaryota; kingdom Metazoa; phylum Chordata; class Actinopteri; order Pleuronectiformes; family Cynoglossidae; genus Paraplagusia; species Paraplagusia blochii. Next base: position 26,908 of record JAFBJS010003906.1, read on the forward strand.
CACACACAGACAGACACAGACACGACAGACATGGGGTGGAGGGGTGGAGAGTGTCACTTCTCCCCAGGGAGAAAAAACTGGGGAGTGAGAGAGGGGGGTGACAGACAGACAAGTAGATGGATAGATGATAGACAGATAAACAGACAGACTGATAGATCGACAGACAGACGGACAGACTGACTGTCTGTCTGATAGATAGATGTATAAATAAACAGACAGACAGACAGACAGATAGACAGATAGATAGATAGATAGATAGATAGATAGATAGATAGATAGATAGATAGATAGATAGATAGACAGACAGACAGACAGACAGATTGGCTGTATGTCTGATAGATACTGTTGATATATAGACAGACAGACTGATAGACAGAGGGACAGACATAAAGAAAGACAGATAGATAGGTAGACAGATAAACAGACAGACTGATAGATTGGTAGACAGACAGACAGACAAACTGACTGATAGATATAAAGACAGACAGACTGATAGACAGATAGGCAGACATAAAGACCTATAGACAGACAGACTGATGGACAGATAGCAAAATAGACAGATTCACTGATAGACATATAAACAGACAGACAGACAGACAACATAGGGGGAGGAGGAGTGAGACACAGAGAGGGGGAGAGAGAGAGAGAGAGAGAGCGAGCGAGTGGTGAATTTGTGACCGGAGTTTGGTCGCTGCCCCTCTCTTCTCTTCTCCTCCCCTCTCTTCTCTTCCTCTCTCCTCCATTCTCCTCTCCTCCCCTCCCTGCTCCTCAGTCTGAGTCTCCTCTGGAGTGTTTCCATGTCCGCTCCTCGGTGACTTTAAATGTTCAACTTGATGGGTGTTCTGAACACCACCGCCGCAAATGTCTCCTGTAGCTGTAACTGCCAGAGACTCACCTCCCTCCAGAGCATGGAGATCAGTAAGTCTGCCGCTTCATCTGTCTCTCTCTCCCTCTGTCTGTCTCCACCGTCCTGGGTCTGAAGTCTTTACTCAAGTACAGTTTCTTCTTCTAACAGCACTGTCGTCTCGCGGTCATGTCCACAGACCGGTCTTTGCTGCCTGTCCCTCAGACAGACGTTAAGTTTGATTTTGAACTTGACCGAAAACCTAAACCCTGTCGAACCGGAGCCGAATGGACGAGAACTTTACTGTGGTTGGGTTTCTGTGTGATTGACTCCGTGTTCTGAGCTAACCGCGGAACACTGGGCGATAACTCTGAGAAATACGATGGATTTTCTAGGGGCTTCGGCTCGGTTCGCTGTTGTCTTGGTTTTTTGGCTCGGCGCTGACTTTACCGGGGGGGTTTCCGTGTGGTTTTAAACCGTCAAACGAAGCTTAAAGTACGGTTAAAGTGCCATGAAGTTACCACTTAGAACTGTGGACAGCAGGTTGGAGAGAAACGGCTGGTTTTTCTCCAGGGAAATGTGGAAAGGTGGAGGTTATGTCGCGGCTTCGTCATGTCGAGAATAGCCAGACGTCTGTCTCGACGTCTGTCTGCCAGCGGGCACGAGCCCGCGTGCACGGAGCGTTGCGGCGTGTGTGTATTTCTGTGTATTATCTATTATTGGTATAAAAACGAATTTCTCTTCTCGGGAATGATTGTTGTCATGGTACAAGTTGTGTACCAGCATTACTACATGGTTCAAGTTCTAGACCCCCTCACCCGCTGCTGTTCTGGTGTTGACTGTAGACAAAGACAGCAGTTTATCTAAATCACAGGTGTCAAACTCAGGCCTGGGGACCAAATTTGGTCCGTGGTATAATTTTTTATGGCCCACAGGATCATATCAAATGTTGACCCCCCACCCCATGCTAAATCAAAGATTGAAGACAAAGTTAAAGTTAGAAAATTGTCTGGATCTGGAGTCGTCAAAAATATTCTAAAACTAGTGATGATTGAGTATTTTACCAGAGGTTCTATAAGTAAATTTTATAAGATATTGGAACTTGTAAAATGACCGTCAGTTATGTTTAGGTCTTGTAGAACTATAAGACACATTTTTGAGGCTGGAATGCCCCTGGTGTTGGGGTTTCATTTGTTTGTTGTCAAAGATTATTTGCTTTCTTATTCATATATACTTCTAATATTTAGATAAGAATTTTTTTTTGCCAATCCAACACAAGTTGTATTTCAATATTTCTCACTGCTGGATGACATTCTCCGTGTTTTTATTTTATTATATTAAAATTTTATATTTTGACTATTGTTCAGATGCCTTTGTTTGATGGTTTCATGCAAATTCCCCCTTGACCCTGTATTTAGACTTGTTTGTTCCCAGGTTAAACAACAATGCCATTGCATGTGAATGTCTTCCATTCTGTGCACAAGAAGTGGCAAAGATATGGTTTTATTTTTTTTTGCACTTTTTAACAAAACAGTGTAAGCTAACTAAACAGGTAGTTGATAATGCATTAAGAGCCATTTATAATACTTAATGTTCTCCAGCCCAGTACAGTGCAATGTGATTTCCAATATATTTCCCAATAATAGGGGGAAATATATTGACAGACTATGATATTTACCTCTTATTGTTGCCGTTGAGATGTGACAGTAGTTGGAAATCAGTCCTACCCCTTTAGTACAATGGTCCACTCCACTCAGTCAGTGAACATCTCAGGAAGTGAACCTCATCAGGTTGTAGGTCATTATAGGCACCATAGACTTTTTAGAAGAGACCAATGACCTTGATTGTAGGGTACATGGAATTTTTGACAGAAAAAAACCCCGAATGGCTTCTTCTTATTTGCCTTGATTTACATTACATTATATTTCACAAGATTCCAAACCATTTGGCAGCAACCACAGCAGTTCTGGCTACAGGGGTCAGACGTGTCGGGTGTGATTGTACAGTATATGAGTCCATTCCCATCCGACCATCCGATCGTACAGTGCGAGCAAACAAATCGGGAGATGTGAACAGATCACCCCTTAGATTTACTCGTACAGGAGTGTACGACGACTGCCTCAGTTGATTTTATTTATTTCTACTGGGGGAAATGCAGTGTAGTGCAGAGGCAAGTGAAGAGACGCGGGAGAGCTGCTGCGAAACAGATTAATCTGTATCTTGGATTTCCTCTCTACTGGACCGCAGTGATGAAACGTCTCAGTTTTGTTTTGTGCTCAGACTTCAAAGACACGTTGACAGTGATCAGAGCAGAAACTCGTCCACATGTTTCACTTTGATGCGGCAACACAAAACAACTTCTCTCAACGTGGAATGGTGAGCCGTGATAAGAATGCAGGCGTGCGCGTCGGCACGCACACGCACGGTCCTACAGTCTGAAAGACAGACGTAATGTTTAGTCTGCGCGGTCAGACGGAGGGAAACAGATCAACCACAGGAGAGAGGCCGCAGAGGGAGGAAGGAGGAAGGAGGAGAAGGGTTGAACTTGGTAGTGATAGGGAACGAGGAAGGAGGAAAGGTAGAAAAGAAAGAAAAGGGGAAATTTAGAAAAGTTGACCTGAAAAGGAATGTAAAAAAAATAACAACAAGAAGATTCAATCTGGAGATGAACTGCCAGATAATAAGAGATGAACCAGCATGTTTGGTTGGATCTGATAAACTTCTTGGTTATTTTACTGTAATATCAGTGTGATGTGACGTGTTTCTTCCGTCCCTTTGTCTCTCAGGTTGTTGTAGATTATTGCAGCAGTCTCAGACATTTTGGTCTGACAGTGTTTTTCACACTTTTTTTAAATAAATAAAATGAACTGACTGTTGAAAAAACTGATCTTATAGTCCGCGTTAACCCACTGGATTAACTTCATCAGCAGCGTCTTTGTAACACCGCCTGTTTGTCTCCAGGTGGTGGAGCAATTTTGATTAGAGAGTCGTTTTGCCGTGTATTATGCAGTGCTATATAGCTTGGTGCGTGGGAACAACCTGTTGATAAATCCATGTTTTAGTAGGACTCCTGGATTTATCTGTTAAAGTCTTCGAAAACCAGAGACATCCTCTCTGGATCTTCAAACTGAGCTGTGAAATTTCCAAAGATGTTTGTTTCTCTTCATTCCTCTTTCACTAATTTATTAAATCTATTCATAGTTCAGGAAGTAATAGATGTAGGTAAAACATTTGACTGAAGCTCACACTGCTCACACTGTACACAACACATCTGACTCCTGTAGCCAAAGCTGTTTTGGATAAAAGTCTGCCAATTGTATTGTAATGTAATGTAACTAATTACAACAAAAAAGACTTAGGAGAAGAAGCCGATAGTGGGAGATGCTCGTATGGTAACAGTTTCTCTGTGCGATACGATTGAAGTTGCACCACCCATGCCAGAAATCAGGCCTGTTCCCCAATTGTCGCAGGACTAAAAAGCCGCCCAGCGTATGTTGGCCTGGATTCACGCATCTTGGCAGTGAAGAGAATCCAGTAATTTTATTTAAAAAAAATCAGAATTGGATAATCCATTTCTTTTTTAAATGACCCATAAAACCTGTGCTGGTCCACTGCCCAGAGTTTGGGCTACCATGGGTTTAATGTACCTGTGCACTCTGGTTCAGCTCCAGACACAGACTTCTCCAAACATCCAGACGTACAATTTCCACACATTCCTCAGCAATGATGACTTGAGAGCAGAATTTGTCCTCGAAGCCTATAAAAGACACACACACACACACACACACACACACACACACACACACACACACACTCATACACACTGTTCTCGGAGGAAAACAGCTCTAGTCAAAGCACATGATATCAGCCTTACTCATGGGTTTGTTCCCTCTCTGTCAGTCTCTCTGTCTGTCTGTCTGTCTCTCTGCTGGGTGAAGTCATCCCTGGTCTTCCTCAGAATGATTTCCTTCCACCAACACTGATTTCTCGCTCATCCTGTGACTAAACGTCTGTCCGTCCTGACATCAAACTTCTGTAGTGTAGTGTCTATGCATCAGGAATGTTACCTGAAGCCTTTGTGGATGTGTGCGTGTGTGTGTGTGTGCACTGCACCTTTGTTGGACCTGAATAAAGAGTGTTTCTTTATTCAGAATGTGGCTGTAAGTACACTCTGTCTGTTCACAGATGAAAATCTGTCCCCACACAGAGACAGGTCTGACCTTATCTCCACTCCTCATCAACCGCCGAACACAAATGTTAATCACACTTGAGTTTTGGTAACTTTGTCCGTGTTAAGCACACATACTGTACATACTCTCATTAAATGTTGAAAAGAAAATATATCAAAATATATCAACAGTTGGTATGTTTTACAATGCAGGATACAGACAAATTTCAGGAAGACCAGATATGAAGGATGTATGAGTCCAGTACAAACTGAACAATGAACCATCAGACCAGAGCAGGAGGTAGATATACCCATACCAGGTGACACCAGTGAGAGTGAAGATAGACAGACAGGTGAAAGTGATGACACTGATGTACCCTACAGCAGTGGTCCCCAACCCCCGGGCTGTGGACCGGTACCGGTCCGTGGGGCAATGGGTGCCGGGCCACAGAGAGATGATGCTCAGCTTAACACAATTTATGTTTTATTAATTATTAGACCCTAAAAAGTGTTTTGATAAAGGACCAGATCCCCTCGTGTTTGAGTGTCCAGGAGATGTCCAAAAAATAGCACGTTTATGCTGGACGTTTAATTGTCATTAGCGGTATTTAACAGGTACACCTCAACGACCGGTCCGTGAAAAAAACTCTAGATGTTTGACCGGTCCATGGCGCAAATTGAGCCCTACAGAACAAAAAGATGAAAGAGTAAAGTGACAGTGGCAGTCTGTCACTGAGAATAACACGTCATTTAATATAACCTTCAAATTCACTCAACTTTATACTTCCAAAAAGACTCCACGTGACTGAATAAATAAATGAATTTTTTTTATATACTGTAAGCATACTATAACCATTTGCTTAACTTAATTTCATAAGATGACAGTTGAGGCTGTGCCTCACTTGCCTCAACTGACTCCAAGTCACTGAATAGAGCCATTACATTGATACAAGTTTTTATCTTTCCCAGATGGCAGTTGAGGCAGTGCCTCAGCTGCCACTCCTGACACTACGTAATTGAAAACAATATTAAATTGACTTTTAATTTTATATTTGCAAGATGAAATTTGAGGCTGTGTCTAGCATGTAATTAAATAAGACAATTCATTGATTTTATTTTCCCGAGATGACAGTCAAAGCTGTTCTTCACCTGAGTTCAAGTCACTAATTATAGACCGTTAAATTGATAATAATTTTTATTTTTCCAAGATGTCAGTTGAGGAACAGCCTCAACTGACACCTGACACTGGTGAGTATATGTGAATAATAGTGAGTAACTGGTTATGACAGTGAATGATTGTGAATAAATGTTAGAAACTGTTAATTACAGTAATTGGTTGTGAATATTATTGAATTACGGTGAATGACAGTAAATGGTTGTGAAAGGCAGTGAAAAACTGTTATTATAGTGAATGGTTGTGCGAGATTGTGAATAAATGTTAATGACAGTGAATGACAGTGAATGACAGTGAATGACAGTGAATGATTGTAAAAGACAAGAAAATAATTGATAATGACAGTGAGTGATTGTGAATGTCTTTTTCTGCCGTTTTTTGACTTTTTCCTCAGTTTGATTTAGTACCAGACGTTCCAGCAGTACCAGCAGTACTGAGCACCACAGCGCTGTAATAATTTAGGTGAAGACTTAAACCATTTGTCTTTGTCAGAAGTTAATTTGGGAGAATTCATGAGACATTCACACACGCACACACACACATACTCTCACATACAAACAAACAAAGAGATGCATATGTAGATGTATGCAGCACTGTGCAATAGGTGGGTCAGCGGTCAATGTCGCTGTTATTGGGGGGTTGTTTGCTCTTGTGTGTCTGTGTTGTCTCTGCATGTGATCTACATATATGATGTTGTGCAGCTGAGGCCCTCGTAGTCTGTCGGACCAGTATGGTCCCATTAATTAGTCTGAAGTCACACCAGGCCCTTATATCTCTGTGAATGCATCCACACCAGGAGGCGCTGCCATAAATAAGAGCAGGTCAGCCTGATGCTCTGTGATTGTCTCCGTTGTTTTTCATTAATTAGTCTGAGACAGGGAACCATGTCTGCGGGGCTGTCTGTTTCCTAAATGCCCTGATTGTTGTCTGTGTCTGCAATTGGAGGAGTCAGAAGTTTGGGCTCGGTGGAGTTCTCCCAAACACCAATCGGTACTAGGATTGTTGAAGATACAAGTGCGTCTGAAATGGCATTAAGATGTTTGGGCTGTCTTCATCCAAAGATAGATAGATAGATAGATAGATAGATAGATAGATAGATAGATAGATAGATTATACTGCTATGGCATATAGGCTTTCCCAGTGACATAACTTCTTCATCTATTACATTTTCATTTTACTTAGGGTAAAGTACTTAGGGTACTTACTAGGTACAAAAGGAAATATTGTATTGATTTTGCATACATATATGTATGCAGCACTCTTTGAAACACAGCAGCACTCGGGATTACTCCAATATTAAACAGCAGCTGATCTTCCATATTAACATATCCACATATTCATGAGTGTATGTTAATTTTCATCCTGCTCTTTTACATAAAAAAAAACTCAGATGGCTCTGGGAGTGTTGGAGTGGAGGAGGTGGCAGTCTGGGTCTGTGAGAGGTTGAAGGTTTCGGGTCATGTCAGGAGAAGGCAGACAGAGGGGGGTTGGCCAGAAGGGAAGGAGTGAGAGAAAGACACACGTCAGATCTGTTTATCTTGGATATAACTATATATATATATATGATTATATATGATTATATATATATATATGAAGATATATATATATATATATATATATCCGAGTCCGAGTCTAAGTCTATATATATGTGTATATATGTATATACACATATATATGTATATACATATATACACATATATAGACTTAGACTCGGACTATATATATATATGGTTATAGTATATATATAGTTATTTCAGCTATACAGTTATAACTATATATATATAGTTATTTCAGCAATAAATGGGTTAATTAATTGTAGTTCATTAAATATATATATATTAAGATATATATATATTTAATGAACTACAATTAATTGTAGTTAATTAATTGAACTAATTAATTGTAGTTCATTAAATATATATATATTAAGATATATATATTTAATGAACTACAATTAATTACCCATTTATTGCTGAAATAACTGACAGGCTCTGACTGTTTCTTGTGTTTTGTATTGATGTTGTTCAGTTGTTACATTGTTGTGTTACACTGTTTTATTACTGTTGTGTCATGTTTCATTGTTGAGTTGTGGTGTTGTTGTTATATAATTGTGTTTTTACACTGCAGTCTCCTTACATTGCTGTGCTTTATTTTTGTGTTACCGAGAGTTTCTGATGTTGGTGTGTAGGCGTTCACCCGTATGTGTGTGTGTCACATGCTGTGACGTCAGTGTGAGTGGCTGAATCTGAGGTCTGAGTCACTAGTCTGGGCCTGACTGTGAGACCAAGTCTAGACATGGAGATACTCCAGTCTGTGTAACACACACACACACACACACTCAACCCCCATTCATGACATACATGTCCGTGACCGTGGGCTTGACCTCTACACACACACACACACACACACACACACACACACACACCCCTATGGCTCAGAGGGAGCAGCTGTGATGACATCACTAGAATCCAAACTCAGACGACGCTGAGTCTGTACTGCTGGACGTTGGCTGTGGAGATGTTAAATGCTAAGTTTGACTGTTCAGACTAATCAGCAATGTCTGTCCGACTGGGTGTAATTTCATTTTTTTTATACATTAGCGAATTTTCATCATAAATATCTGTAACATTACTTTAATTAGAGGAATTGAAAGCAAGCCATGTGATTCCGGTTGGCCAAAAATCTCCAGTTTCAGATATCCCTAATCAAATTATAACACCAAAAATTGAATCTCTCATTTGAGATACAGTGTCTACAACGTAGTGTCAAGCTCAAAGTCCCAAGGGCCAAATGCAGCTCGCCAAGTTTTTTTTGTATGGCTCATGAGAGCAAAAAAAATATTTTATAATGTCTACGCAAACTTTTTTTTTTTTTTTGATTACACAGCAATGAACAATATTTATTACTTGAACTACTTGATTTACAACGAGACCTTCAAGCAAACTGACTTGTTGATGTGGCCCATCAATAAAACTGAGGCTGACACTTTTAATTTACAATATCATTTTGACAGGTAGTTATTTCAGTTTGCCATATCTACAAAGTCAATTAATATATATGTAAAAAAACAGGTAGATATCTTGAAGTGAGGACAATTAAAGACATAATGAACAGGGGGTTTGATGAAACCGCTACCTGAAATTCAATTAGATTGAAGTCCACCAGCTGCTGGGTTGCTAGTTTTTCATCCAATAAAAATCTAACAACACATTGTCTGGGGTTTGCCAATTTTGCGAGAATAGCACCTAGGGTTTTAAGAAGTTTACCTTGGTTTTGGGGACAAATATCAGTGTCAGGGGCAGCAACGGTGGTAGAGTGGTTAAGGAAGCATATTTGAGCTCAAAAGGCTTTAGTTCTAAATCCACCAGCTGCCAGGTTGCCTTTGAGGTACTCACAGGAAGGACTATAGATTGGTGCAATGTAATTTGGGTGGCAGTCGTGGAGACTGTTGCCTCAGACCTGGTAACAGATAAGAGGATGAAGATGTATAATTGAATAGACGAATAACTGAGTTGCAGATATCTTTAACCAGTTTGCGGATATCAGTAATTTTGATTGAATAATACCCATGCAAATGATAGCCAACTGATACCGTGCGGTTGAACATCAGTACAGTTCAATTTTCTGAATGACATTTTGATCAACCAACACTTTCAGCCACAGGCACTGTGTGTGGTCGGTAATTACGCGTAAAAACGATGATGAATCTGTTCAGTTTCTTCTTCCTGAGAGATTGTTTTCGTGGTTCTTTTCTCTTGTGCCTCCATCTCCTCGTCTGATGCTACGCTACAGTGAGATGACATTGTTACAGTGATGTTGTTTGGGTTTGTGTCGGCCTTTGTTTAGTCTAACTCAGACATGAGCTTACACACACCCACTGGTTCATGTGGAGGACGTCGGCATCTGTGGGCGAGAAGGTTGTGGAAACTTTTTTAAGCAAAACTCTTAAGTAGAACATGACATGAGTTAATAAAAGACCTAATCAGAGACTGAAATATTTATCTTTGAAAAACATAGCCAGTAGGGGTCACTGTATTAATGAAGGCTGTTGTGTCAGCTGACACAAGGCTAGACTCTACTCTGAGGTAATGTCCGTGTCATCAGGTTGTTGATGACACTCGTCTGTTTACACACCTTCTCTGGAACTGCAGACACACACACACACCGGTGTTCTCCACATTCATCATCTCTGTTTATTCAGTGGTAATGACTACGCGCACACACATACGTGCGCGCTTACACAAACATAACAGCAGGCCTGAATGAGTGTTCAGACATTGTTATGTCTAGCCAGATGTGTGTTAGGAACAGAGCTTTAGATCATTTGGCTGTACAAATCGAAAAAAAAAAAACAACAAAAAAAAACCGGTTCTTTCTTCCTTGATTCACTCATGTTTAGATTGGATTTTTCCATTAAAAAAATAGTTTAATTCCAGCCTCTAGAATTACTATTACCTTATTAAATACCCCCATATTAACATCTAAAACAATTGTATTGATAATATACAATAATATTAATACATTTTTTAGCATTGTTACAAACATTATTGAGTGAGAGAAAGTGTGTGAACCCGAATAAAAACATTCTCCTATTTTATTTATAATTTTATCAAACACCAAAAATGAATCATCATGACTCATCATCTTAGCTGATTGCACGAGCCAATCAGAGAGAGGAACAGAAGAGCATAATCAATTAGCCAGTAGCACATTGACTTGTTTTGTATTAGCCAATAGTATGCTGTGTACAATGATACGTCTAGGTGAATATAGTACCAGCAATTGTTCATAAATGTGCTAATCACAGTTTCCAAATAAGAATCTACTTCTTTAAGGCACTTGACTAAAGCAGTGGGTTGCTTTGTTGTTTTGTTACATTATTGTAATATTGTTGTGTGACATTGTTGTGTTGTTATATTGTAGTAATTCATGGTTGATTTGCTACGTGGTTGAGTTATATATTTTATTTTTGTTGTTGTTTTTGTTGTATTTTGTTGTGTTGTTGTTGTGTTTTTGATGTTACATTGCCGTTGCACGCTTGTTTCTTTGTTGTGTTTTTTGTTGTTACATTGTTATGTTATATGGTAGAATTGTTGTTGTGTCATATTGATGTTACATTGTTATGCCGTTGTCGTGTTATTACACTGTAGTGTTTTGTTTGATTGGGTTTTTTTGCAGTGTCGTTGTTGTGTTACATGCTTGTGTTGTTACGTGGTTGTGTTATGTTGTTGTAACATTTTTATGTTGTTACATTTTATTGTTAAATTGCTGTTGCGTTATATACCGTAGTTGTTACATTGTTGTTTTACGTGGTTGTGTTGTTGGATGGTTGTGTTTTATTGTTGTTGTTGTGCTACATTACCGTTACACTGTTGTATTTTTTGTTACACTGTTGTGTCATTGTTGATATAACATTGTTGCTGTATTGTCTTATTGTATGGTAGTTACATTTTTGTTGTGTTATATTGTTGTTTTTTGTTATTGTGTTACATGGTTGTGTTACATCATTGTTACATTATTGTGTTGCTGTGTTTTTCTGTTGTATCAGTGTAATGTTAAATTGCTGCAGTGTTATTGTTACATGTTTGTGTCATCTTTGTGGTCAACCTGCTGCTCACTAATCAAGTGTCCAGAAACTTGTCAGTGTTTACTGTTGTCTTGTATCACTTTGGATCAGTCCCATTTCATACACACACACACACACAGACACACACACAGACACACACACCTTGCGCACCTCTGTCTGTCGCTCCCTTTATTGTCAGATGTGCGTGTGTGTGCGTGTGTACACTGACGGGGGTGTGAGACGACAGGGGTAGTCTAGTTCCTCCTGGCTAGAATGATAATGAGAGATGTGTATAAGAGCAAAGGCTGTTGTTTGTCTGTGCCGCAGTAGACACAATTTCACTGGTGTTTGGTCTGCTTGTAAATTTAACGACTTTTTGTGTAAACGTTGAAAAATTCCTGCGTGTATACGTTGCACTTAAAAAAAAAAAAAAAAAAAAAAACGCCTCCAGCGCACAACGCCAGACCAGACCTGTCGCCTCGACTCATTATGGTCTGATTCTTTGTTTTGTTCTGATCATGACTGAGACTAAGACAGCTCCAGCGCCGGGCCAGGAGGGAGTCACATTTGGACGTGGTAGTTCCCTGGATTACCACAGATTACGTTTAACCTACCACTGTGGAACACCTTCCTGTCTCCACAGGTTCTACCAATTTGTTTTCTCCACCTCTTCAAAAGCAAAAAAGTTGTTTCCTGCAGTTGTTGTTGTTTGTCATCAAGATCAGATCTTCTGATTCTTAGACCGCACTCTGCAGCCTTGACCAGTGCAGAGGGAAGGGTTCTTTGGTACAATAAGTTTATTACAGGGTTTTCAACAGGGGGTGTGTAACCCCTGAATGGTCCATGGAGGTAGAGCAAAGGGTCCTGGTATTTATGATGCACTGGACCTTGTATGTCCTTCAAGGCCCTTGACGAGCTGTGGTTTTACTGTGAAATCCTTACAGATCAACACACACACACACACACACACACACACCTCCCTCTGGTTCTCCACTGGTGTGATCATTTGTGAGAGTTTTGTCGACTAAAGTTCCCACAGTGCATGGTGACCGTGTGTGTGTCTGTGTTTCACTCTTTTTTTTCCCACACTCTTTCACATGGAAATAGTGAAGCAAATTGTGTGAACCTCTGACCTCTCTCTGACTCTCTCTCTCACACAGACACACACATGCACGCACACACACACACACACAGCTGTCTGTGCTATTTCTGTCTCCCCAGACTGCCGAGTCATCCACAGACGGAGGAGAAGAGGAGGGGGAGGAAGGAAACTATCTCTCTCTCTCCTAACTTTCCTCCTCTCTTCTTGCAACTTTCCTGACTCTCCCACCTCTCCGTTTCCCTCTACTGTCCTGTCAACATTTGATCCTGCCCAGTGATCCCAGTCTTGTTGCCCTGCTGCTTCCTCCATTGTCTTCCTCACCCTCTCTTTCCTTCTCCTTCTTGCTCGATGCTATGGTCCAAGATGACGATGGAGTTTTGCTTCCACAGGATCACAGATAACATTAATATGTTTTAACTGTGGGCCCATGACAACATACTGTTCCAGGTGTCTGGCTGAAACTACAGTTTACAGATTTTCTTATGGTTGTCTTGTTAGTGCTCTGCTAGGGCTGGTCTTTTTACCTGCAGTGGATCACTGCAACAGTTTTCTTGTTTTTTTTTCACATTTGTCAATATAGTTTTCATTCAAATCTCCTTCTGCTTCTTCTTCGTCATCTTCTATGTTTTCCTTTTCTTACCCACTACCATGCCCCGCCTCCGTCTGCCAGCCCCTGTGAGCCATCTGACTCGACAATGACCGACTGTGACCTTTAGCCAGTTGCAGTGGGAGGAGCAGTAGGTGGAGGAGGAGGCAGATAGACGGAGAGCAGGCGGTGGATGACAAATGAGCTAATTGCTTTAGATTAACCATGGAGTGTCTGCCTCCCAGGCTCACAGCCTCCTGTCTAGACAACAGCAAAGAGAGAGGAGGAGGTGTTGGAGGAGGAGGTGAAGGGAGACACACTCTCTCTCTGTCTCTCTCCTGTGTCACTGTCGCAGGAGTGAAACTGACTTTTCTCTGTTGCTTGGGAATCAGAGGAACTTCAGAGACTTCAGTCACCACTGGGGGTGAGGAAGGAGACTGCAGGGACTCAGTATTATGCCCTATATGCATTTTTAACACAGTTAAAGAGAAAAATCTCACTCTCCAGTCTCTTCTTGCTCTTTCTTAAAACCCAGAATCTTAGCTTTAACCTCACTTTAGGCTGTGTCCGGCCTGTGGGCTGTAATCAGTTTAAGAGTTTGGCTCTGGAATGAGTGTGTGGACATGTTCTGAAGTCTGCTGAGTTGTGATCTCCTGCCCACAGAGGGTTAAGAGCAGAAAAAAATCACATTCAGAGGACTGTGGTCCTCACTCCAACTGGGTGTCTCAAATCCTTGGCTCAAGTACCAAAGAAATGTACACTAGATACATTATGCATTTTATTTTTATTTGGCATGTACTGAGTATGTAAATATGTATGTATGTATGTATGTATGTATGCATGCATGTATGTATGTATATATTTACTGTGTGCATGTGTGTATGTACGTATGGATGTATGTACAGTATATATTTACTGTATGCATGTATGAATGTATGTATGTATGTATGATGTATGTATGTATGTACTGTATGTTTGTATATTTGTATGTATGTATGTACAGTATGTATGTTGTATGTATGTATGTATGTACGTATGTATGTATGTACTATATGTATGTATGTATGTTTGTGTATATATATAATACATACATTTATATATAAGTATATGTTTATACATATACATATATACTACATGCTACCTATACATACACGCCACATATATATGTGTATTTGTATATACTTTTTTATATATACCGTATATATATATATTTATATATATGTGTGTGTGTGTGTGTGTATGTGTGTGTGTGTGTGTGTGCGTGTTGTTAAATATTTCTTTTAGTCTGCATCAGTTTGTGGAGTATGGCTTGTGGCTCACTGACTGAGGGTCAACAACCGTAGAGTGCGTTGACTCAGACTCTGCTGTGACTGCAGCTGACTGACGACCTCTCACCATCCGACAAACAAACAACCGTCGGCATCTGCTGTGAGGATCGTCTGAGCTGAAACCAGACAGCAAACAATTCTGGATGACAACAACGGCAGCAACAACAACACAGGTCTGTCCAGGGCAGACTTCAGGATGGAACAAAAGTGGTGGAACAAAGAAGAGCACATAGTGAGAGAAGACGGAGGCCAAGGACATCATGGCAGCTACAGCTATTCACGTCACTTTAACAAAAAAATGATTTAGAAGAAGTTTGGTTGCCTGAGTGACTCATTCGGTTTTTATTGAAATTTAGGGAAAAAGTCCAGAATCAGGGGCGGATGGAATATTTTTTTATTATTATTTATCATTTCCTCCATTCATACTGCAGGACTTTATTAATAAGAGCGATTGACAAATAGAGACAACCCTTGTCAAGTTTAATACAGAAGTGACCAACCGATCAGGGATGTTCTAGACCAGGTATAGGAAACCAGACATGGCCCATTTGGGTTTTTAATTTGGCCCAAAGTTGTTATTAATTAATATTATCATTATATTTCAGTCCCTGTCATTGGTGTAAAACTCCAGGGTTCACCTCCTGAAGGAACATTCATGAGGTATTGATACTGTGCAGTGTGATTTGGGTTCTGATCGTGGAGACTGTTGCCCCGCGACCTGGTAACAAATAAGGAAATGAAGATGGACGGACAGATTATATTTCCACTTTTTTTTTCCTGCAGTGCCTGTATTCCCCCTATAGATGGTGTAGAAAAGGCTAAAAGCATTTTATAGGGATGTCTGATTTTAACATTTGCTGATTGGATTTAGAATTTTTCCAAATTTTCCAAAACTGACATCAACCAATAGAAATATTTGCTGCTGTTTGCCCCCAAAACTGAGGAAAAAGTCTCAGAACCATGTGACAACCAATGATTCCAGGTAATTATTGGAGGAAAAACAATATTGATCTTACCAATACCACATAATATGCTAATATCAGGACGATAATATAATATAATATTGGATAATAATTGCTGATCTTAGTCTTTCTGCATGCCATTTATCATAGTATACATCAGTGGTCCTCAACCACTGGGCTGGGAACTGGTACCAGTCCTTGGGTGAATTGGTGCCGGGCCGTAGAGAAATTATGTTGCCTTTTGGCTTCATCCGGCCATTACTTACACTTGGTACATCCGCATCAACATATGAACTTGGATGGCTAGCATTCCATCATCAATTATGCGACTATATTTGATTAGGAAAGATTTTCTCAGTAACATTGACGCAGATAGATTTAAACTGTTTGATTATTGATACAAGATGCTAACCTTGTATACCAGTCTGGTAGCAGATAATTATAGGCTTTGTACACTTGAGAAATCCTTGTTGTGTGCATGCACTGTTCAGGTAGGAAGATTTTATAGGTGGCAAAATATTACACAGGAAATTTAATTTTATTAAGGGGTATTTTTCTGCCGCACTGGTCTACATGACTTGTACATGCCTGTCTGCCTCAGACCTGGACCCGCTGTTCAACTTCAGGACCCATTTGGGCCTGCAAGCCTGACGTTTGCCCACTCCTGGTCTGACCACAACTTATTTATTTACTTATTTAAATGTGCTTTTTTTTTTACTTTGTCCTGATGAGAAGCTGGACCTTTAAATTTCCACCCTCCCCACTGCTCTGTCTCACTCTTCCGTCTGTCCCTCTGACCCATTTGTCTCACCCAGACACTCCCACCACTCCCCGGTCTTTCACCCTCTCGGTACCCCCCGCCTTCACATTGACCTCTTTTGTTCACATCAATTGGGCCCTGGTGGAGGGTGAGAGAATTGTCGGCCTGGAGGGGGAGGGTTGTCTGCTCAGCTGTTTCCTCAATGCCTGGATGGGAGTGTGTCTGGACTCCATGGGAATGTGTCTGAGAAAAAGTTGCAAACAAAGCTGTGTGGAGGCTCAGAGTGTGTGTGTCTGCCGGTGAGGACACACTGGTCACAAGGAGTCCACCAAGACTGGTCTGTTGGTTTCTATTTTCCTTTGGAAATCTTTTGCGGACTGGACTAATGTTCCTGTAACTTGGTGGGACAGCTGTAGACTAAAACAGTGACGGAGGTTTTTGCCCACACTGAGCGGAGTATGCAGCCTTCCACGCGGAGCAGCAACCATGACGAGTGTGTTCAGGCACGGGTGTGCGGTGAGTTTGTCTAGACCAGGGCTGTCAAACTGACATTCACACTGGGATGAAGTTGCAGGGAAAATTCACAACATTTGTTCACGTTTTCCCTTTTGTCGAGATCTGTGATGTAGAATTTTTGATTTAATGTAAAACTTGTTTTCACCATGCCAACAAAAACTTACAAACACAAAATTGAAAAGAGTAAGATTATCAACTGGTGGGTCGAACCCACATTAGGGTCACTAACAATGGGTCCTAAAAATAATCTTTTCACAATGCTTGGTAAAAAAAAAATTTGAGTATGATGAAAACGTAAATAGGACACTGATATGAACTGTTCGCTGTTCTATCTAGGACAAGGCAGAATAATAATGATGAAATAAATTAATAGTGTAAATTATTAATAAAGAGAAGTTTATTGGACCATCTGGCCCACGGGTCTCAGTTTGCCTAGGACTTGTAAAGTATACAGAGACTGCATATTGGGGAAACAAACCAAGTGCACATTTAATGTGATGTGGACCAAATATATTTACACTGTGGACCAGAATTGGCCCGTGAGCCTTGGTTTAGCAATCACGTTCTAGAAGTTTTTTTTTTTGATTTTGGAAATACTCTAGTTTTGACAAACGTGTTATTGTCACTGAGGTAAATCCTCACCAGCCAGAGCTGCTGAGTACAGTGATGATGATGATGATGATGATGATGGGTTGATGTTGTTGTTGACTTCTAACTGTTGTTTCGAAACTTTCTGTAATTCCGAATATAGTTTGGAATTAGGATTAGGATTAGAACCAGATGTGTGCAAATCTTTGACTTATGGGCCAAAACTGGTCTTAAAATTGGACATAACAGCCCCCAGATTGGACGGAGTGTTGTTGTGAGATGAATAAGTGGTAGCAGTCCTGGACAGAGGCTGAACTGATGCAAGGCTTTTATTATTTTTGGTACAATCTTCTAAGGAAATACAAGCGCTGCAGAAAAAAAAAGGCAGAAACATAATTGCAATACAAAGCAGTTATATCATTTGGACAAGTTTAATGTGTCGGATTAAAAAGTTAAATCGGCTGCATTCTGTTCAGTGCAATTCTGGGAATTGGAGTGGGGAATGAACTCTGTCTGATGTGAAGGCCTGACAAAGAAAACCTGTGTGTGTGTGTGTGTGTGTGTGTGTGTCTTGACTTGGCCCTGACCCCTGTCTGCCCTTGTCAACAAAAGTGTGAGAAAACGTCCCCTCTTTGTGCGTTGAATTCATTATGTCGTGAGGACAACAGAGAGTCGTAAAAACTGACAAATCCTGTGAACTTTAAAGAAAATGTGTGTGTCTTGTGTTATACATTTTAATCATTTGGTAAAATATTTTGGGTTTTTTAGATTTCCTTTCGTTTCCACTTGTCAAAGATGGAAACCTCCAATAGGAATTGTTTGTTTCCTTTAGGCTTGCCCCTTTTCGCTTGTCCTCTGTATCCTCAATTTTAAATAAACCTTGGAAACCTCGAAATAATAAGGGAACCTTCAATAGGATGAAATGAAAATAAATAAATAAAACAGAATGTTGTCCCTCAACAAAAACTTAAATATATGTGGGGGAAATATATTGTAGCATAATCTTGGCAAAAACAACCTTATTTATTCCAATTCTTCTCCTCTATCACAATCACACAACACTGCTTCTTGGATGCAACACTTTTAAACCCAAAGCACAATGTCTATTGACACAACCCTGTGATGCTGGGAGCTAAAGAAAGTCAAATATTTTGTTTTTATGATAATATGCCAGAAATATATTTGAATAAAAATAAGTAGGGATGTCTGCTATTTACTTCTGGAGAAAACCCTTAACCTGCAGCTGTTTGGCCCCAACACTGAGGTAAACATCTCAGAACCCTTTGTGTGATTTCAGTAAATTTGGCAAAACCGGGTGTTGTTTTATCACATTTTCAGCAGGGGTCAGTATTCTTTGACACAGTATTGATACAATATAAATAAAGATTGGCCAAGTATCAAAACGAATCCATTCATTCTCACATCACTTTGTTAGATTGTTGTCTGCCCTCTAGTGCCCCCTTCAGGTGGTATTTAAGGTTTATTTTCTGTTCTCTGTCTGTCTACAGCCCAGCTGGAGTTTGTGCAGATCTTGGTCATCGTGGTGGTGATGATGGTGATGGTGGTGGTCATCACCTGTCTGCTCAACCATTACCGCCTGTCGGCTCGCTCCCTCCTCTCCAGACACTCCGGCGCCCACAGGAGACACCTCCCTCTGGCCAACGTAAGAACAGCGGCCTCACACAGTGTCAATCATAACCCGTGGCGGGGTAACGACTGTACGTGACAACAGACATTCATGTTGTTGACGGAAGAAACGCTGGCTTCTAGTGCTGTAGCCACAGCATGTGATAAGAACCTGCTTCAGGCGAATGGCTCAGTCTCACTGTTTCAGTTCTTCAGTCGGGGAAAAACACCATGAGTGAAAATCAGACTTCAAGTTAATCAGCAGCAGACGGACCGAAGAATTGAAGTCTATTATTCAACGTTATTATTATTATTGCTGTTGTTGTTCTCATAATTGATGATAATGATCAGCTGACAGATATTATTAGCTCAATATTAGCAAATTTGGAATGTCTTAGTGAATAAGAAACATTTCTGCCACTGCTGCGCTATATTTTGGTATCGGCTCGTATCCGAATCGGATATATCGGCAAATTACCCTTGCAAATTAAAATGCAAGAGTTCGAGTTATGTTCTTCGCCAGGTGGCTCCAATGTTTTTGCAGTCCCGACCGTATGGTGAAACGTCTCTAAACTTCACGACATCAAGTTCGTAAAAGTTACTTTAAGTGTTCACCAGTGTTCAAATCAGTTGCGATAAGTTTACGATAAAATGTTGAGCAAAATTAATCCTGGTCTACCGTTTTTTTTTTAAACCAACTACTAGCCTCTTCAGGGTTTAATAAGTGAGCGGTGAGCACAGTTGGACATGTGATGGTGCTAGGACAATCGAGGAGCTGAGCAACAGTTCGGCAACATGGCTTCTTCCATGGTTACCAGTACAGAGTAATTCTCTCAAAAGTTTAGTTCTACTTTCACTAAAATATTGAGCGAAATTCGCAATACTAACTTTGCGGTCGGTCAAGTTACCAGAAACACATTTCTTTATAATATCTGACATGAATGACTTCAATTTATTAAATCTCGAGTCGCCATCTGTTGTCAGTACTGCAGTACAGGCTTATGAAGCACCAACATCTCTCTCTTTCAGGAGGGCAGTCTCTGGTCATCTGAGGGCACGGCGTCCAATACTGGACTCAGTGACGTAAGTTTTGCTCCACCCTTAGACAAGAGCTTGAAAATCCAGACTGCTGTCTGCTAACTTCATGTCTGGCCCACTCCTTTCTAGGTCTACAACCCCCGCCTCCCCGATGGAGGAGTCCACGCGCCATACCTTCAGCGTGAGCCCCAGTCGGCTCCACCGCCAAACCAGCCTCACGTCCAGCCTCACCGCTTCCAGCACACCTACGCCCCCTGTCGCTTTCAGCCCACGTACCCTTACCTGCCCCAGAGCCTCATTGACTTACCGCCCACTATTGCCCTGTCAGATGGCGAGGAGCCCCCGCCATACCAGGGCCCTTGCACTCTGCAGCTCCGAGACCCGGAACAACAGATGGAGCTGAATCGTGAGTCGGTCCGAGCTCCGCCAAACAGGACAGTGTTCGATTCCCACACTCTGGACCTGTCGAACTCCTGCCTCCAGTCCAGGTGAGGTTTTCAAGGTTTTGAAAAGTTAGTCTTGGGTCTCTGATAGAGGGTCAGGGTTCCCAGGGGGGGTTGTGTGTTGGTGCCAATAACGCCCAACTGACATCAAGCCTCAGTCACTAGGTGGCAGCATACAGTGGTTTGTGCAGATAAATGAATTGCTAACTAGTACAGCATGCGCAGCCGATCGCTCTCACAATAGGAAAAAGTAACACAGTGTACGTCCAGCTTTTAGCTTAATGCATGTCAGATCATGTGACGAACAAACTCAACCAACAACAACCCTCAAATCTCCTCTCCTCCCCTTGTCCTCCAGCCTGCAGGCTCCTCCTCCAAGCGTCAACCCAGGCCTCAGCGTGTACGAGGCCCAGGAAGCTATGTTGCGACACCAGAAGCCAGGCAATGGAGTGGAAACAGCTCCCCCTGCCTACAGCGAGGTGTTGGGGCACTACTACCATCCGGGATCTGCGATGCCTGGTCACAGCCACCGTACTGTTTCCCACGGACAGTTACCCCCGTCCTCGGTCATACACGGCTTGCTCCGACCTCCAGCTCAGCAGCCAGGAAGTATGAGTGGCAGGAATGCCAGAATTACCAAGGAGAAATCCCAGAAGCCTCAGCAGGTGTGATGGTACCGTTTCCTGATCCTCTGTCCCAGGACCAGAGGAAAACCAGGACAAAGTCTTACTGCCAATTGGTCAACCACCTGCAGAGATCTTACTGATCTAGTTTTTCTTCTTCATGGATTGGGCGATGACCAGGAAGAGGTGCACACTAAACCTCTTGAGAGGTCAGAGCATTTGTTCCTGCTGGTTCCTTCCTGCCGAGAACAGTCATGCCAGGACATCTGGTACTCTCTGTCCCACAATTTCCTGTGCACTTCAGATGAACCGATGATGATGTCAGAGGGGGAGGTCAAAGAGTTGGTCACTTCCTGTAACTCTTCTCACCCTAACTATCAGACTGAGTCTATCTCCGTTATCGTTATAAATATTTACTCGTTCTGTTTGTTCTTTCGTCCGTTTCCCGTCACCGATTCTCGACTTCCTCCAGGACGAGAGTCTCTTTCACTGCTCTTTGTTCTTTATTTAAACCGTGGCCTCGGATCCGCACCGGTCGTCAGCTGTTTTCGGCCGAGACGTGTTAGCACATCAGAGTATCTGCAGGAAGGAGTCGTTAAACGTAGCGAGAGGAAAAAAAAAAAACCCTAGCGTCCCAGTCATAGCCCAGTGCTAACACAATCTTAGGCCAAACATGCTGCCTTACGTTGACTAACTGGTGCGGGAACCGTGGCTTGAACTTTTATGTTACGTTGTCGTTTTTTAAAGAAGGTTTGCACAATGTTTGAAACTGTTGAAAAAAATGTGTCTGACGAATGAGAGAGAACGTAGAGAAAGTAGGATATTTTTCTAAATTAGCGCCGAAGATTTTCTTTTGTATGTCGGTAAGTTGTAGAAGAAGGAGAAGGAGGTTGCGTTAGTCATCGGGGTGCCAACTTTTACATTGAACATTTTGGCATGGACTATATGTACACACACACACACACACACACACACACACACACACACACACACATATGCAAATGGAGCGATGTTAAAAGCACGAATTAAGAGTTATTTATATAATTGCTGAAAAGAATTGCACTATTTTTGTAAGTCTGCGCAGATGGAAGTTTGAAGAGAGATTTCTTTTTTTTTGTGAATGAGCTCTTCTGAGAGTAACCACACAAACACATGAAGAGAGAGCCTCCGGTGGCCACACACGGAAAAGTACAGGCCCCATCAGTGCACAGCGCTCAGAGCCCTGACAGCCTTTCACAATAAAAGACAAAATCCAGAGTTTATGCAAAGGTTATAATCACTGGGTCTAATCAGAAACTGTGTTTGCTGCTCTCTGTCTCACCTCATTGGCCGAATCATTCCCAATCTCAAAGTCAAAAGTCTGCCTCATCAGAGCAGGTTTGAACCAATCAGGATGGTGAGAAATGTCAGACAAGACGTGGTTTTTTCCAGCCAAAATAATTTCACCTGGTGAACAGAGAGCAGCACCAGAACCGATCCAGAGATCAGGACAGAACTGTAATGGAGGGAAGGGAAGGTCAGAGTCTGTGCACAGATGGAGCCACACTGTAGAACAGACGTGGGCAATCTATGGCCATGGGGCCGGATATGGCCCATTTGGCATGTGAATCTGGGCCATCAAACTTATCCAAATTCTGATTGTTAATTTACTGTACATTATAATTTCAGTGGGGCTTTAATTTGTTCCACATCTGTCTGTATTTTAATAGGAGGAAGAGACAATGACTCCTCCTCTGAAAGCGCTCTGTCCGATTCCTCAGAGCACAGGCTTTGATAGACCCCCATGTGTCAATTCAAGGGCCCAGTTGGGGCCGCGAGTCAGATGTTTGCCCACGTCTTCTGTTGACACACACACCTGTACTCTCCCGTGGTCCTGGTTTCTGTCTCTCTCTCTCTGTGTGTCTGGTGCAGGCATCTTTGAGCACTTTACTGCAGCAGGAAGAAACAACAACAATCTCCAGTCAGCCAGCGACAGTCAGGCGGAAACTGAAAAATCCTAAAATGAAAACCTCACTCGTTCTCGTCGTAGAAGCCAAGATGTTTGTTCCAGTGTTGATGACAAACAAACGTCTCTGGTAACATCTCTGGTACGGAGGCAGCGTCGGAGCAGTTGTTTCACGTCCGACACAGTGAAGTGTTGAAAAGTGACACGAGTGTTGAGAAACAACTCGTCTTTCGCTGTTTCTTCAGAGTATGTTGTTTTTTACAGTTACAAAAATGAAGGTTTTCCCGCTTAAGTCAAACAGCAGAGAAAGAAAACATTCCCTGCATCGTCACTATGACTTTACAGTGACAAACCATGTGAATCCGCCGTCCTCTGTCGTTCAGCCTTTATGCAACAGCGCCCTCCACTGGGATTTGATCAAACTGCAGCCAAAACTTGAAGTTTGAAGATTGTAGCCAAGTAGTGATTATTGGGCCGAAAGAAATACGCTATATAGACACAACAAGCAATATATCTACGTTCATATATCTACACATATAAATATATATGTCCGATATTAACTTCTGGCGATAATCGATTTTGCCGAACACTTAATACTCCAATACTCATATCACCCCAAAACTGAGGTTATACATATGTGAGTCCAGTAAATTTGGAAAAACCCACCCATTGTGTAATCAAATTTTCTTTGTCAGGAAAAAAACATAAAAAAGTTTATATGTGTACACTTTCTATACTGATGCCTTATATTAATTATCTAAAAATCACAGGTGTTGAGAAAAAAATATTTTCAATATTACAATTTTTACTGAAATTGAATAATATTTTAAAGAAAAATCTAAATTTACCAACAAATAAAATTATTTTTTCCCTCAACACTTGAGAAGCCAAAAAGTTTAGATGTTAATCAAAAGTAGGGATGTCCTAAAATGTTAGCTGTTAGCGGATAGTAGCATATTATATAATATCTGTGTGAATCATTAGCAGTTACAATGCCTGGTGTTCACGTGCTCTTAAAGCAGTTACATTGATCTTATGAACTTTATATTTAAGTAGAAGTCACTAGATGGCAGCATAGCAGCTTATACAATTAGCATCATACTCCTACAGTGGTTTGTACAGATAAATAAATAGATATAACCAGGTCTATATCAGTATGGCTTGATATCGGAGTCATATTAGTAACTTTTTGGACAATATGGGACATCCCCAATCAATAGCCGTGATTACTCTACCTTGTTTACAAAATTATCTTTGACCCAAAGGAGCAACAGAAAAGTCAATCAGAGTCTGGACCAGTGTTTCCACCGTGTCCAGATCATAATATTAGCCATGGCTCCAAAGTGACTTTGAATTTTACTTCTTTACTCCCTTATCTTTAATCAATCCCGCGTTCCTCTCTCTTATCTCCAACTATACTGTTTGACACACTAGCGTTAGGTCCCTGGTGGAGGGTTAGCAGCGGGTAAGAGGAGGCTGAACCTGAGGGCTGCGGCCCAGGCTTTATGACATTTAAGAAAAATTACATTGTCACAGAAAGGGTGAGGGTTATTGTATTCAGGGATGGCGTCGCTGGCTGATGAAACACATTAAAAAAAAAAATGAAGTCGGGGGAGGACATAGGAGGAGACACATCATTCTACACAGAAACCTTGTAGTCTGTAGTGGTCCACCACCCTCATCTTTACCACACCACTGTATATTAACCTGGGTGAGGTTTATTCCTGCCTTGTTGCTTCCTCCCATCCAAACGTTCTCTTCCTGCTCCCTTCAGATGCCTGCTGACCAATGACAGAGCTCCCTCTCTCGACTCTGAGCTGCCATTGGCCGACTCTCTTTTTTGTGGACGTTGGTTGTTGTTTATTGTTGCTATGTGGAGACAAGTTTGACCGTCTGTGCCGAGACGGCTGAAAGTGACCGGCTACGCTTGGGCTGCCAATCACCTCGGCCACACCCCTTTACTGTCTCACATGATGTTGATTGGATGATGATGATGATGTTGTTCTGTTGACATTGATGCCACAGAGAGTGTTGCAATACACCAACTATTTGCCTTTTGTGATATAGTTAGTCATGTTAATGTAGTTTTATCATTTTAGTTTGTTTTTTATATATATTGTTGTTACTTGAGAATGAAAAGTTCACTTTTATCATCCGTATACTTTTTTCTCTGTTCGTGGAACCAAATCAGAGAGGGTGGGAAGACTGGACTCGGACGTCTCCTTCTTAAGTGTCCTTCCAGCTTCACCTGTTCTGACCCTTCCTCTTAGGTCTGTGTCTGGACACTCAGCACAATCTCAAATCACTGTTTCCTCCTTCTTGTCCTCCAGCCCAAACCTTCCGCCCGTGCCTTCATGTTGTCCACATCAGGACGATGCTAGACTCTTCTCAACTGGAAGTCCATTCACACTAGGTCAAAAGAGAAGCCTGGACATGAGACGAAGCTTAGACGCTTGGTTCTCAAGGTCCAATACTGAAGAACAGTTTTCTCCCTCAATTTTTATGGTTTTAGAAATTTGGTATGGTGATGCAACGTGATTTTGGTAGTTGTCATGGAGACTGTTGACCCTGCGACCTATTGAAGAAAAAGAAAGTTCTACCTTAAAAATCCCAATATCAGGGAGTAATTGCGTAAATTGTGCGGTTACCTTGATAATTGAACTCAGGACTTTCTGATTTGGAAGCAGGTGTACTAACCACTACATTATGGCGCCACCTAACAGATAATTGGATAAATATGCATGGATGGATTTCATTTGTTGAGCAAAGTTCACATTGAGAAATGATACCTGTGTCAACACCGTAAATCGGACAAAAAAATGTTTCGTCTTTACATTGGGAATCGTGGTTCGATCCCTTAGTAAATAGAATTTTCTAAATCCGTTATTGCAAAAATGTATTTGCTCCTCATGAGGATTTGTCACTAAAATTGTGGATTCCATTTCAAATTTTGAGATTATTGCATTTTGCAAACAATTGCTGTTCGTACACAGTTTGCTATTGGATAACTGATCACTGATCTTCTCTCTGATTGGCTTAGCCATCGTAGCTTCTCCCTATTTCTTTAACCTGTCTAGGACAAGGACACTGCATTTTATGCCAGTATTATTTGAGGCGTGAAATTCCTTTCTCCAGTGCCACACCTTGTCCCACCTTCTCTTATCTATTCTACCAGTGCATCTCTGGCGCCCCCAGTGGAGGTACTCAATTGAAGGATCGTAGACTAAGATATTGTCACTATCGTAAAAATAAAGCCGAACCAGGTGTTTCTCTTTTGTCTTGCTGTGAATGGACGTTTGGGTGATCCAACATTCTCGTGTCAAGTTCCTGAGATAAAAACGTTTCATTTTCTGATTCTGACAAGATTTGAAAAAAAAAAAAAAAAACACGGTGAAAAGATTTTCTCGTCCAACTGTAGTTTCTCAACTCACTGAGTTTGCCATTGTGTCTGTGCAGCAGATTCTAGTTCTTCCACTGCTATGTTAGAACAGGGGTCCCAAACCTCTGGTCTGAGGACCCGTTCTAGTCCGGATGTCATTCAATATAGTGGACAGGGGATCGAATATACTTCAGTTTTACTGATTTGTTTCATTCCAGAGGAAACCAGTCCTATCTCTTCTCGTTTTTATTCAGTGATAATCTGTCAATGTTTCTGAACCTGCTGATCACAGGTCAAAAGAAGGCTAAACGCTAAAAGAAGTCGTATTTTGAGAATCATCCTTCAACCACAGCTAACAGTTTTCCACTCACTCTCCCTGGTGACGTTTTCTTGCTGCCGCATTAAAAGTCATTAATTTTATTTATACCAGACGTCGGTTTTCTTTAATCGTTGTTTCCTTTTTGTTCCACGCAGAAGACAATGTTTCATGGTTGTTGTCACAGAACACGGTATGAAATCGCACACAATTCAGTTAAAGAATTCAGTTAAAAAATGTAAAAAAAAAAATTAAATAAAAAATTAATAAATTAATTCTGCTGTCAGTCTGTTTTCATTTGGATCAGTTTTTATTATAGGGAGTAAACAAAAGATTGAAATTTGGGATGTCTGATAACTTTTACCAATACTGTCAAAACACTTGATTTTCCAAGATTGATATCAACTTTTTGACTTGCGGCCTGAAAAGTCAAAAAGTCAGTCTGATTCAGGTTCTTGCTCCAATTTCTTCTGCTGATCCTTCCCCTCACGACTCTCTTCCCGACTTGGACCAGAGTCTCTCTGAGGGAGACAGTTGGACTGCGGAGACCCAGGAGAAGTTGGATCCTCTGCTGTCCCAAGAATGATGCTGCGAGCTGCCAGCAGGTGTCTCTGTTGCCTCAGATGAACTGAGAGAAGAAGATAATGAATTTTGAAGATGAGGACACAGACGTCAGTCGGACAACTTTGGACTTTTTTTTTCTGGAGAATTTATCTTAGGAAAAAAGTATAATTTTCTTAATTATATTTAACTTTGTCACTTTATGCCACATTTTTACAGACTATAAATAGTTTGTAATTACAAGGAATGCCCATATCGACCCATACCCATGTATGCAGCTGTTTGTCCCTAAAACTGAGGTAAAAGTCTCAGGACCGTATGTGTAGTTTCCACACAGACATGTGTGGACCGACCCATAACGATCAAATATTATTGGACGTCCCTGTCATTACTGAAGTTGTTGATGAGTTTGCTGTTCATGGACCAACCTGTTCTTCGTACACGGATCTTCTCCACCTCTGGGATGAGGAAACTGTGGACCAGCTCTGACACAATCTCTTCAGACTGACGACTGTCCCTGCTGCTCACACACACACACACACACACCGTAGGTAGCATGTTGAAGAAGATTCTTGGTCATCCAGGTCATGGTCAAGGTTCAAGAGTTTTGTGAAGTAACTGGACAATAAGTTTTTGGAAAACGTATCACCCCTCAACCAAGAAGCTTCAGAGGTGAGATGAGGAAACACTCTTTTGAGATACACTATGGTCAGAGTTAGGCCAAGGAAGACAGAAGATTTGAGAAAGGGGTTAAAGAAGCCATTTTTTTCATCCTATCATCCACATACAAGACACAAAGAATGGCAACCCGTTCACAGGTGATCCTTCATGTCCAGTTGCCTAACAAAACTCCTAAACCTGCACTGCAGTTACTTTTGTTATTTTTTCTTCTTCAGTCTAAAGGTTACTGACCGTTGCTCCATGTCGTAGGCGATGTCGTTGACCTCTCTGGCCTTCCTGTGGATCTGCTCTCGGGCTTGTTGGTCCGCCGTCTGCTCCATGGTGGACATGATCACGTCTTCTAGAAACAGGTCCACAGTTTCCTGGTGGACCTGCACCACCTGTTGACAAATACGTCCTCTGGGGTCAGAGCCGTGATCTGGGACAACCCAGAGACTGATGGTTCCTATTGAGATTGTTGGATCAACCTATTGGGCACCCCTGGTCTAATGGTACTGGGCCATAGAGAAAACATAGATAACTTGGAATATTTTTCTAAATATTTTCCGATTCTAAGCAATGCTTCATGAAAATAAAAAAAAAAACCCCACCAGATTCTACAAGTCAGGACTTGGTGTTCTATCTATGTCCACTACTTTCTTAAGGGGACAGAAGATGAGCCTTCGTCTTCAAAGAAGAAACCTGACTTTAACAAACAATTCCAGGAGTCCTACTAAAATATGGACCTATTTACAGGTTGTCCTAAGCCTGCGATGCGTAATACGCTACGAGCATCTCTCTAATGCAGGGGTGGGCAAACTCTTTGACCCGCGGGGCACAATTGGTCCTAAATTTAGACACGGGGGCCGAGTCAAGAGCAGAAAATGGAGCGTTGGTTTGAACTGCGATGATAAGCATGTGAACGGCAAGAATAAAATTGAAATTGTAAAATTTCTAATAGCCTTTATTATGTAATCTAATGGGGGAAAACACGCATTGTGGGGAAAAAGGCAAAAGTATGTTGAAAATAAAAATAAATTATTTAATTTGGACAAGGTTGGCGGGCCACTTTTAAAAGGGCAACGGGCCGCATCCGGCCTCCGGGCCTTAGTTTGCCCACCCCTGCTCTAATGAGTTCTGTGTTAAAATCCAAGACAGTGTCACAAGGGTGTGGCCGTTAAGTTGATCAAAAGTGGATTAGCGTGGATAATTAAATTAAGAAAATAACAGTTTTTATGACGATCAGATTATTTTATTCAGTTATTAACATGTTAAAAATACCAAGGACTGATGAGTTAAAAGTAGTCATATGGTTTTGAGCTGTGTCACAATGACAAATAACAACTGACTTTTACCGCACCTGTCTGAAGATCTCATCCTCCTCTCTGCGTCTACGCTCTTCCAGTTGTCTCCTCCCACTCTCCTCCGCCTCGCGAAGGCGCCGGTCCCTTTCCGCGATCTTGGCGAAAGCATGGATCCTCCTCTCCTCCTGGAGACGAATCAACTCCTTGGACAGAGTGTCAAAGAGACATTCCAGCTCTGCAGCCACCTCTGCGACCCGGGACGCTTCCTGCTCAGAGGCCTAGGCAGAGAAAGGAAGGAGGTCAGAGGAGGTGAGGGGAGGGCGGTGGAGGTAGGAAGGTGTCTGGATGAGGAAGGAAGAGGTTTTGGACCTCCTGCAGCTGCTGGTCTCTCCTCTGTTTTAGACTTAAAATGAACTCTCTGTCTGCTCTCTTCAGCTCCTGCTCCTCTCGCTGCAGGGCGTGAGTGGACCTCAGCTCCTGGAGGAGGTCGCGGTGGTTTTCTTTACTCATGAACATCTGCACAGTTACATCAATGCAAGAGAAGGAGAAACATCATGACAACAACAATAAAATAACAACAACAGTGACAAATGTCATGAGATCAACAATGAAAAACACCATGACAACAACAATTACAATCACCATGACAAAAACAATGAAAAACACCATGACAATCACCATGACAACAGTGAAGAACACCATGAGAACAACAATGACAATCATTATGACAACAATGAAAAACACCATGACAACAACAATGAGAAACACCATGAGAACAACAATGAGAAACACCATGACAACAATGAAAAACATCATGACATGACAGTGACAAGCAACATGACAAGAACAATGAAAAACACCATGACAACAACAATGACAATCACCATGACAACAATGAGGAACACCATGACAACAACAATGAGAAACACCATGACAACAACAATGAGAAAAACATAACAAGAACAATGACAAACACTACGACAACAACAATACGAAACACCAGGACAATAACAACAACAACATGACAAGAACAATGAGAAAAACCATGACAACATTAATGACAAACACCATGACACTAAACACAAAGACAACGACAACAACAAATGAGAGAAAACAAAAACACTGTGACAACAATGACAATCATCTAGGAATCAAACAAACTATCTGACCTCACACTGCACTCGTCTTCCTCTCAGCAGCTTCTGTAGGTGGATGACGGCCAACTCCTCCTCATCCTCTATCTGAACCAGGACCAGAACCAGAATCAGAAGTCAATATACCAACACCATGACTGAGAGAAAGGAGGAGGAGGCAGGAGGAGATTGGGGAGAAGGAGGAGAGGGAGACAGAGGACATGGAGGAGAAAGAGGAGACAGAGGAGACAGAGGAGAATCAGGAGACATGCAGGTCAGCTGACCTCTGGAGGCTCCTCCACTGTGGGTGTAGTTGGGCGTGGAGCAGGCTTCTCCTTCTTTAGGAGAAAACGTGATGAAGAAGATGTCAACAGTCGTTGGCTCTCTTCCTCCCTCACAACCTGGAAACATGAAACTCCAAAAACTGAAAAATAGTTTATACCTTTGCTCATAAATCTGTTATAATAAATCTGAGGAGTGGAAAGACACAAGAAGAGGAGAGATGAGGACACAGAAGGAAGAAGGAGGTAAAGGAGGAGACAATACTTCAGCTGCCTCTGGCCTCACTCTGTATCTGTTCATCAGTTCTTCTGCTGCGTTCACTGACACCTGGTTCACCTCCTTGGCGCTGACTGGATGTCTGGGTTTCCTCACATCTCCTCTGAAGGAAGTGGAAGTCGAGAGTCTGACCTCCATGTCCAACAACCCTGTGGAGGACCAGTGTCCAGCCATCACTCCATTCCGTACCGGTGATATCAGTTTTCAGACTGTTGTACGATCTGACCTTCATAAGTGTCCAGGTAGGGGCTCCTGAAGATCTTGGAGTGAAGGTTCCTCTGGTTCTGACTGAAGTCTCTGCCTGGACGCTGGATCTTACCCTCAACGTTCCTTCTCTGAGCCTCCAGTTTCCTCAGTGCTGCATAGGAGAACAATCACAGTTGACCTTCTGATTGTAAGGCACAATCAATAACCACCCTTCCACC
>JAFBJS010003906.1:58966-70808 GCA_016785265.1 Paraplagusia blochii
ACTGGACGTGGTCCTGTGTGGATGAGAGCTGCTCCAGCTCAGCGTCCCTCTGTTCCAGCTGGGTCATCTCCCGTCGCAGCGTCTGCTGGAGCTGTCTCTTATACACATCTAGATGTGTATAAGAGACAGACTCCACCTCTGCCAGGCCAGCCGGCAGACCCCGACCTGGAAGTGAATCAGGTTCAGATGAAGCCTAAATTTGGTTTAGATGAAGTTCAGATCTGGTTCAAATTTGATTCGGATGAGGTCTAGTATTAAAATCAGATGTGTATAAGAGATATAATTCATTTGAGGTTTGGATTTGGTTCAGTTGGGTGTCAGATCTGGTTCAGATGTGATGAGGATTAAGTTTAGATACGATTAAGTTCTGGTTCAGAAAAATTCAGATCTAGTTCAGAGGAGGTTTAGATCTGGTTCAGATGAGGTTTAGATTTGATTTGGATCTGGTTCAGTTGAAGTTTGGATCTGGTTTGGATCCTGTTCATAAGATATTCAGTTCTGGTTCGGATGGGGTTCAGAATTGATTCAGTACAGGTTCAAAAGTGGATCAACATGTGTAAAAAGATGGAAACTTTACCCCAGGTCAGTGGCTGTAGGTGCAGCAGCTCTGGTGTAGACCTCCCAGGTTGGATCACATATCCTGGACTGTAGGGGTCAGTCTGGGCCTCACTCTCCCTGTAGTCCGTTTGCACGGCGACCGTGGAGCGCCGCGGCTGCTTGACATTTTTTTTGTCTGATGCGACAAAGTCTTTTCTGCCGGAACAAAACAGAAAATAATGAAAGTCACACTGTGAGAGCTTTCTACCAATCAGCCGACAAACTGACAACAAAGTGATGTAGTGATGTAAGAACTAGCCACCAAGAAAATTCCTGCTTAGCGATACCCGCACATCCACAGATGACGATGCTAGGTGGCTTCCATACAACAAGTCTTCCACATTGCGTGAACACAAAATTTTGTGCATTACACTTGTGATTTTTTTACACAAACTAATGTTTAACATTAATAAAGGAATTGTTTCAGAGGACCGGGATGGAACTTTTTCAAAATAATTTCTTAAGGGAAAACATATATGAACACCTTAAGTAACAACCTCAGTCCTGAAACCAAAAATATTCCTGTATCTCGATGTTCTGCCCTAAACTTTATAAGACGATATATAATAATTTCTGAAAATTCTATTTAAATAAGGCAATGAAGTCTTTAAAACATGCTCCACCACCTGGTGACTGAGGGTATGGCCAAGCCATTGCTAGTAAAAGTTTATCATGGTTAGATTTAAATGATGATATGATGATCAGATCAATTTATTTGGTTCTTTTTACCAACTACACTTTCAGAACTGGTCCACAGAAACATTGCAGACATTGTTCCGTGTTGCGACAAAACATACCGACCATGTGACAGTGGAATCCAAAACTGAAGAGAATGTACGTCCAATATGTCCATATGTATCCAAAAACACTTAATTTTCTGATATCGATACTGTTATATGCTTCCAAAACTGAGGTTAACTCCCAGAACTCTATTGCTGTTTTCACACTGGCACTTCATTCGGTATTCGCTGCGACGCGAAGCCAGTGTCGTTCCCCGTTTGCATTCACATTACAAACTAACGTGCATTCGCTCCTCAACTATTAGTCGGTGGTTTCGATACCAAATTAATGGTTATCGCTCCCCGCGTGTGTGTGAACACAACAACACCCCTATTAGTTAAACAAGCTCGTAAAATGCTACAGGAGCGGCTCATCTCCTTGTCAACCTCTAGATGTTGCTGCATTATTAGGAACAGGATTACAAAACTCATTAAACTGAATGTGGGTTAGTTAATATGGGATTGAATCCCGAATTACGTACTTTGGTATTCGATTCCGAATTGAATGAGAAAACGGTATTTGTGTAAATTTGTTAAAACCCAGACATTGTGTTATTAGCTTTTATTGACAGATATAAATCTCACCAATATCACGTAATAATGAAATATCCAGGGCGATAATATTATCCTACTGAATTGTCGATCATGTTTTTGATTCTGGTTCTAATTCTGTTTGTACAAAACTGCAACCTTCTGGGAGCGTTATTTAAAGGTTCTTCTCACACAGATCCAGATGTTGGAATACACCCGGATTATGAGATGATACTAAGGGAAGACCAGGCAAGACCAGGACTCACTGTGGCAGAGAATAAACCACATCAGGAAGAATTGGTTCAGTGACTGGGATCATAGGTCTGGAGGAGACAGACACACAGGTCAGAAATTGTCTTCATCATCCATTCCTATGTCTGTAATGGCTTTAACCAGGTTATGAATCTCAAACCGCTTGAAGTATTTCCATCGATCCACTCCGGTCACATGGCACGTGTCTCCACCTGGAATGACCCTGCCAGGAAACAGAAAGGCAGCTGTAAACAAACAAACAAACAACGGGGATCTGGTCCTAGATCATTCAAACATGGCAACAGTGGGTGTTCTGCTCAGACCCCGTCAGATGCTGCAGCGCTTGACGTCGCTGCTCTGTGTGGCCTGGCCAAAAACGGTCAACAGATGGCGGTACGGGGTCGACAGGGTCCAGACGAAGGGTGTAGCGTGGATGGTGGACCAGGTTACTGAACATAGAACCGAACACCGGGACTCTTCGCTGAAATTGTCAGTCAGAGGGACAGGGACAGAGATGGAACAATTTTTATAATGACTGCTGCAATGCTGCCATCTAGTGACTGCCACTTTAATATTCATTTCCTTTCAGCTTGTCCCTTTTTTAGGGGTTTTCCCCATTTCTTTTCCATCTCTTCCTGTTCTCTTCATCTTCTACTCTGACGCCAACTACCTCCATATCTTCCCACCCATCCATCTGTCTTTTCTTTCTCTTCGTCTCCTTCCTGGTAGCTCCATCTCTAGGATCATTCTTTTGTGAATCTCTCCACTGTCTCTCCTCTGAACATGTCCAAACCATCTCAATCTGGCCTCTCTAGCTTTAACTCCAAGCCTTCCTGTCTGTGTTGTCCCTCTAATCACCTCATTCCTGATCCTGTCCATCCTTTTCTCTCCTCCACCTCCAGCTGTGCCTCCAGTCTTCTGCCTATTCCTAGTGTCTCTAATCCATCTAGTGATGGATGTCTTCTAGTGACTTTAATATATTTTTAATTAAATAAAATTAGAATAAAAATTATATAAAATATGTACCTATATATATTAATTACATTTTAAAATATATACATTTATCCCACAAACTATTTTAGGGCCCATGTCAAATGGCAAAAATAACTGATAAATTAAGTTAGTATTATCAGGTTCTAATCATTGAAGGAAAAACCATAAAAGGAATATTACAAATATTACATAATATGCTAATACTAGGCAAATATTATCAGATAACATTAGTACATTATGATTATTATTATTGTTGTTGTTGTTATTATTATTATTATTATTTAGACGTGTGTTTTAATGACTGTTGGTTCTGGTTTCCTTTATTTCTGACAGAAAGTTAATATACGGGGCCTTGGTGTTTTCATTTTTGTATCCAAACAGCTACAGTTCGATAACTACCTTCTGGTTCAATCATTTTCCTCCGGCAGCAGCAGGTAACCAGTTAAACCCAGTCTAACCTACCAGTCTGTCTGTGGACCTGCAGGCCTTGAATCCGGACCGGGCATGGTCCACCTCTGACGACAGCGTGTAGACCGGATCTAAGGAGTCACATCAGCCAATTAGAGTCAGAACAGCTACTTTAGCCTGAGTTCGGTTCGCTCGGGTTTTTCTCACCGTATAGATAATCGTAGAGTCGTTCTGGTCTCGTGTATTTCTTCAGCGACTTGTTCTTTAGGGTCGTCTGGGTCACGGTTTCACACATGTTGCTATTTCCAAGGAAAATCTTCGGGAGTTTTTATCTTACTTGTTCCGAACCGGGTACCACCGGAAGTGTTGCCCTGGCGACGGAAAACTGGGAAAACACCGGAAGTTACTACCTGTTGGCAACAAGTTATCGACTCTGAATGAATTTTAACAATTAAGTAGCGAACATTCTCCATAAATTATATCTTACCTAGATTATTACTTGCATGGTAGTAATTCTTATAATAATATCAATAATATTAAATTCAATATATATATACATATATTTCTATTATGTCACTATATATAATTATAAAATGTGTACTTATAATAATTATTTATAATACGTACAATTAAAACTACCGCTAATAATTATTATTCAATTTATTTATTTCAATCAATTAACCATGTATCAATTATTATCAGTAGCAGTATACATAATAGGATAAAAATATCATCTGATATATTATAATATATAATAAATATATATTTATTATCAATCATCTCCTCATTTTCTACTGGCTTTTATTTCAGTTTGTCACAGTTAATATTTTTAATATTTCCATTTGTCAAATGTAATTCTGGTTCAAAGCACTGGATACCATAGACCTTTCAGGACATAGGATTTATAAATAGCCAAATAAACCAGTTGGCATTATTTCTAATTTTCAGTGTCAATTTTGCAACCAAATTATGAATTATGACTAAGAATAATCTTTGCCAGAAACAATAAGTAATACATTACAGTGTTTCTACAACTATTTTGCTCCCTTGTGAAACTGAGTTTGACTTCTCTGGGTTAATTGAAATAAAAAGACCAATTGATCAGTGTGTGTGACGTAGTCAGTGTGTGTCACCTGGTCAGTCTGTGTCACGTGGTCAGTAAACAATGATGTCAGGATCTTGGACCTATGACAACGTCTGAGTCAATGTCAAACTTCAAAAAGCTGTGTCACTGGTTGCCAGGTCCCTACGTCACCTCACACACTCTCACACACACTCTTGCCACACAGTTGGCAAGCAGCCCCCGTCAGAAACTGTTCCAGTTGTTTTATGAGCCGTTCATCAGAGAGTTTGAGATAAGATCCAGAGGAAGAAGCTGAAGATAAGATGGTTTTGATGACTGCAGCAGAAAGTAAAGATCAGCGGGAGGTCTTCAAACCCACCGATTGTCCTCGTATCCGGGATCGCTGATAAAGACGCTTCATAAAGATCAAGTTCTGAGAGTGTGTTATGAAACAGGCTGAGCTCAGGGCACCTCAGGTTAAAACCTGAGGTGTGTGTGTGTTCTTGCCATCTATCTATCTATCTATCTATCTATCTATCTATCTATCTATCTATCTATCTATCTATCTATCTATCTATCCATCCATCCATCCATCTATCCAAGAAATTAGTAGATGTACAGAAGGTAAGACATGTGACCCAGTCAAGTATCTGACAATGTATCAAGTTCGCGTCCTGGACAGATCCAGCCAAGAGAATCTAGTAATTTCTTCAAAATAAAACATTCAGAAACAAATAATAAATCAAATGGAAACTATGTACAGTTAGTTAATAATGTAAGTTAATAAGCCACCCACTAACAACCTACGTATGGACCACTGTGGTTCCATGGCCCATAGGTTGAGGACCACCACACATACTGATAAAGACAATGTTTAAAGACACTAAGGAAAAAAACATGGTGAAGATACTGACACTACTCTTTTCCAGGCTTTGTGTAAACTCTGTGAAACTTTCAAATCTCTGCATCATGTTTTCTTCCAAAGAGCAAACACATATGGACGTACAGCAAAGTCAAAGTTGACGACTTATCAGTGTTGTGTGTGCGCGTGTGCACAGGGTCCAAACGCTGGACGTCAGCAGGGTCTGTTGACCAGGGATTAAGAACGATTGATCATTGCAGTTTGACGCTGCACTGTTTCACAACTTAAGTACGCAGTAGACCTGAAAGTATGATGTCATAAAACCCAGGCTGGATAAGAGGTCTTTTCACAACCAGTCAAAGTCAGATTCACAGTGAGACAAACTGAAAGACAAGGACAAATTGAGGCTAAACATCTAATTCCCGTTGCTGTGGACCGACACTGGTCTGTGTGTCTGTGGTACTGAGCCATAAAGGAAGAATCCATAGCTTAGATCATTTTTTGATAGAATTGATTCAAAACAACGCATTTTGGATTCAGTCCCAAAACATCTTTGGGAAGTTTCTTAGCTCAGGGTCAAAGAACCAGAGAAGAGACAGAAGAAGAGCCCTTGTCGTCAAAGAAGAAGAACGCTGATATTAGCAAAAAATTTCAGGAGTTCTACTTCTTCTACATTTTCTTTCAGTTTGTCCCTTTTTTCGGGGTTTCTACAGTGAATCATACTTTTCCCTGTCCTCTCCAACTACCTCCATGCCCTCCCTCGCTTCATCCATCAATCTCTTCTTTGTCTCCTACCTGGTAGCTCCATCTCTAGGATCATTCTTCTACCAATGTATGCACTGTCCCTCCTCTGAACATGTCCAAACCACCTCAATCTGTCTTCTCTAGTTTTTTTTTCAAACCTTCAATCTATGTTGTCCCTCTAATCACCTCATTCCTGATCCTGTCCGTCCTTGTCTCAGCATCTTCAACTCCTCCACCTCCAGCTCTACCTCCTGTCTTCTACCTCTTCCTAGTGTCTCTAATCCAGTCATTATGGCTGGTCCCACAACTGTCCTGTAAACCTTTCCCTTCACCTTGGCTGACTCTCTTCTATCACAGATCACTACTGACTCTTTTCTCCAGCTGTTCCATTCTGCCCTCACTCCATTCTTCTCCTCTCTTCCACAATCTCCACTGCTCTGAACAGTTGATCATCAGAACCTAAATACCTGCTCGTTCTCCTCATCTGCTCCTTCTTACCTCACTATTGCAAGATATCTGTTCTCCTGGGAATAATTTAACTTCAGTTACAATATCCTCTCAGTCTACTATTTCAGCTGAGTTGATTTAACGTCTGTGCTATTGCAGCCAAAGTGTTACAGGAACTTGATCAAGGTGGAGGTGCAGGAGTAGAGAAGTAAAAGCACCAAATCAGCTCCCCCTTCTGGAAAGAGTAGCTGCTTCTGTTGTTTTCTCTCCAGATCCCTCTGTGGATGTTTTTTTCAGTTTTTTTCTTGTCAATTTAATACTTGATTCCTCTGAAAGTCCATTTATTTGGACAAATATAATGTTAACAACATACATTTTCAAAAACCCTTGTCTATTGCGGTGGATCTGTTTCAAAATCCCTAACAATAGGTGGAAAACCCATAAAGAAAAGACACAATTGTTATAATATTATTTAGGTATACTATATATAAACAATTTATGAACCCTTTCAGGCATACATATGTACTAAATATATGTATATTTCATGGAATATGACAAAATGTAACAAAGCTTTCGCTAATCTTGTTCACCTGTGCGTACCAGTTATATAATACATCATTAATTTGTGTTACAAAATATCATTTAGCACATATATTCATATTTTTTTCTTCTATGTATTTTATTTGTGGGATATTTTCTTCTGTTTTGTCTTCTTGGGTTTGAAAATTGTTGTTTTACGATGAGAATAATAACTATAGATTTTTCAATCTCTTTTTAATTTTTTATGCTTCCAATAAAGGTGCATTTGTTTCGATAAAAACAATGTTAGCAACTAAAACTGCTAAAACTGAGTTTAATTTCAGAGCTGATGTCTAACCATGGTCTCCTCAATAGTAACCTAAATCCGTCCAAAATCCATTGATATCTTTGGCAATCTATTGACAAAAAATTAAGCAACCAATTCAATTCAATTCAATTCAATTCAATTCAATTCAATTCAATTCAATTCAATTCAATTCAACTCAATTCAGTTCAGTTCAATTCAATTCAATTCAATTCAATTCAATTCAATTCAATTCAATTCAATTCAATTCAATTCATCTTTAGTTGTACCAGGCATTAAATGTATGCTGTCTGGTTGATTGTCTGGTTTTGTGGTTTGTCAAAGTCTGATAAATTACATTATAAATAATGAAAAGACTGGGGGGAAATAGGAAGTGTTTTAATCATTTAATAAAATTTTCTCCTCTAGCTGGAGTTCTTAGATTAAAACAGAACATTGGAAAAAATAAATTATGACACGGACAACAAAAATAAATGTGTGATGTATAAAATATCTTTAAATAATTGTACAGTCCTCAACCACATCCTAAAACTCCCAAAGAAATACACAATAACGATAAAGTGACATCATTTCTATTTCTATGTAATCAAGACATTTAAAGAAGTAAAAAAAATAAGAATGTCTCCTTCAATCTGCAGGACTTTTTTCTATTTTTTATGTCGTTTTTATAAAGTCCAGTAAAGGTCAGAAATATCATGGCCGTTTGTCTTCACATCTGGTTCACTCTCTGATGCAGCAGCTCCAGCTGTTGAGCCACCTCGTTGGGCAGGTCGTCATTCACCTGGTCCATGAAGTAGGACCTCACCTCCTCCACCTCCCTCTGCCAGAATGCTTGATCCAGGGAGAAGAGCTGATCCAGGTCCACCTGATCCTGCAGACCCTGCAGGTTCAGAGAGTCCAGACACGGCATGTAGCCGACCGCAGAGGGCATCGCACCGGCCTCGCCTTTCAGCCGTCTGAACATCCAGTCCAGGACCCGGATGTTTTCTCCAAATCCAGGCCACAGGAAACCGGCGGTGGGGCTTTTACGGAACCAGTTCACGTGGAAGATCTTTGGGAGTTTGGCTCCGGGCCGGTGGGCCATGCTCAACCAGTGGGAGAGGTACTGTCCAAAGTTGTAGCCAAAGAAAGGCCGCATTGCGAATGGGTCGTGCATGATTACTTTTCCTGTTGAAGAGCAAAAAAAAGGTAGAAGTTGACGACAGATGAAAATCTGAATCTGTTTTATATCCTCGAACTGTCGGTCACTGTGATGGGTCTGACCTCTGTGCTCAGCTGCAGCCGTGGCCTCGGACCTCATGGCCGCTCCGACAAACACTCCGTGCTCCCAGCTGAAGGCCTCAAACACAAGTGGGACACCTGGGGGGAGTAGACCACACGTGAAAATGATTTCATTCAATGTTTCATTTTTTTTACAACGTCCATATCTTGGTTCTCTCCTACCTTCTGGTCTCCTTCCTCCAAATATAATGGCCTCGATGGGAACCCCCTCTGGTGACTCCCACTGTGGGTCGATAATGGGACACTGTTCCGCCGGAGTGCAGAATCGAGAGTTGGGATGGGCACAGGGTTCACCTGGGAAAATGTGAGAGACGAGAAGAGTAAGTTTTTCTTCTTTAAAGTTGGGCTTTTGACTTTTTCCAATGGTGGCGTCCATCTGCTGCTCATACTGTAGAACTGAATCATAGGGCGGTGATCAGTTGACAGCTTACGAATTATGTGCTCATACTGTACAATTGTACATGAAACGTCTGAACTGCTTTGAAAAGTTGCGTTGGCCTAGCGCAGTGCTTCTCAAATTGTGGAGTGGGCCCCCTGGAGCCCCGCTGTGCGATGCTGAGGGGCTTCTGCAACCCCTGGGGATTATGCTTTTTTTTCCGACGTACCACAATAAAGTGTAATTGCACATCCTTGTAAGTTGAACTATATCTTTTTATTTTTTTTATGTTAACAAGGATACGATGTTATGCTGAGGTGTAGCTATAACTATTTCATAGAAAAATGCTATTATTTATAGTTGAGGCAGAGAGTGGGTGGTGGGGACGGGGGCGCAAATTGTTTTCTTCTTGCTAGAGGGGGCGTAACAGAAAAAGATTGAGAAGCACTGGCCTAGTGGTCAAGCTAGTGAACACCAAGTCAAAGCTGATGAAGAAGATCAGGTATCTTTCTTCAATTCCTGCCACTACATCAGCTTTGTCTTCAATCAAACAAGAGTATATTTTCCCATCAATTTTGTTGTATCCCCCAAGGTACAATAACAATAAAGGACTATTCTGCCAAATGTATTAATGTATGCAATGTAATATTATATACTGTCAATAAAGATGGGAAGAAGCCGGTAGTGGGAGTGGTTAGCAAACAAATGTCAAAAGCAAACAAAGTTCTCCCATGCTGCTCCCGGTTGTTGACTCCGTCGTATCTATGTTCAAGCATGTGCAGTGTGGCAAGTTGAGGTAAAAATCGTTGGCAAATTGTCAAAATTGTCGAACACTGATTCTTTCATTGATCGGGAAGTGATTGTGAGTTGCTGTTCGTTTGTTGTTGGCCCATGTACATTACACAATTGAATCAAAAATCGATCCTATCCCCAAAAGTCATGGCAAAATCGGTTCAGAATTGCACACTGTATGCCCGGCTTAGAACAACGGACATTTGAAAAATGTATTAAAAAAATCTCCTACCGTCCTCTGGGCTCCAGGGTTCGTTTTTCCAGGAGGTGACAGTGACTCCTTCAGGCAGCGGCTGATCCATGCCCTCCCAGTAGACACCTCCATCACTGGTCTCTGCCACATTGGTGAAGATGGTGTTCTTGACGATGGTTGCCATGGCGTTGGGGTTGGTTTTGGCCGAGGTTCCGGGTGCGACACCAAAGAATCCATTTTCTGGGTTGATGGCTCGTAGGTTTCCTGAGAGAGGAAAAGAAGGGTCAGGGTGATGGTAGGGGTGGAGAGGAGATGCAAATCATTTTCTCTTCCTTACCTTCATCGTCAAACTTCATCCAGGCAATGTCGTCTCCCACGCACTCCACCTTCCAGCCAGGCAGCGTGGGGCGCAACATGGCCAGGTTGGTTTTCCCACAGGCGCTGGGGAAAGCCGCCGCCATGTACTTCTTCTCTCCGGCTGGATTGGTTACTCCAAGTATCTGAACAGAAAAGTTGAAGGTCACTGAAGTGTACAAGTAACCAAGATCAAGATATTGATCGATCGTTACTCACCAGCATGTGCTCAGCCAACCAGCCTTCCTCTTTAGCAATGCGTGAAGCTATACGGAGAGCAAAGCACTTCTTCCCTAGAAGAGAGTTTCCTCCATATCCACTTCCAAAGGACACAATCTGCCTGCGGTCCGGGATGTGGGCTATCAAGGTCTGCTCTGGATTACAGGGCCAGTTGTTCACAAGGGGTTCTGACGGAAAAAAAAACAAAATCTGGTTATTTTGACCTTCTTGGAACACATCCGTGAAGATACTCCTTCATCTTGGTTGTATCAAGTTTAGTCGTATCAACTGGACTTTTTCTTGGAAATGGAAAGACATTTCGTTCCTCAATTTTGATCAAACTCCTCAAAGTGAGGAAGAAACCTTTCCAGTTGAAACAATAAAACGTTCTGGATAATTTTACATTGTTATAGAACTCACTGCGCAGAGGCAGAGGACAGCCAACAGAGTGCAGGCAGCGGACAAACTCTCCACTTCCCAGGGCAGACAGAACAGCCTTCCCCATGCGGGTCATCACCCGCATGCTTGCCACAACGTAAGGAGAGTCAGTCAACTCCACGCCAATCTTGGAGAGGGGTGAGCCCACCGGGCCCATGCTGTAGGGAATCACGTACATGGTACGACCTGAGGAGGCAGGGGTTGGAGGGAAAAAAAATAAAAGTTAAAGATGTTAATAATTATGTGAAACTCATTCTTCCAACCCAAACCTTATATAGAAAATCTTATGTGTTGTTTTAAGCTTAAACCAAAGAATCGTAGAGAAAATTATTTCATAGAGAGCTCACAATTAGAGAAAAAAATATAAAAATCAGTTTAAATAATCACAATAAACAAAAAAATAAAGCATGATATAAGATTGTTGTTTAAAGGGTGTTATTTAAAAAGGCAAATAAAATAAAATAAAATAAAACAAAATAAAATAAAATAAAACAATTCTTTACCAGTAAATGGTCTGGAAAAAATAAAAAAATTAAATTTGACAAATTCACACAGAACTAGTTCAGTTATTTGAATATAGTAGGGTTTTTTTTTTCACCCTGACTTCAGTATTCTGTATATTGATTTTCATTATATTTTATCTGTGACTGTTTTTTTGAACAATTTTCA
>JAFBJS010003906.1:71054-107754 GCA_016785265.1 Paraplagusia blochii
GGTCTCTACGAACTCTTTGACGGCCGGAGTGAGGGAACTGAGGTCCCCCTGCGAGACCCTCGGTCCATTCTGGCTTCTGGACTGAAGTTGAGGAGGCATGGTGGAGCAGGTGGCCTGACAAAGGTCTTATGGTCAGTGAGAGGAGGAAATCCAACGGTGGATGGAGCTGAGGAGGTTGAAACCCTGTCTCTTATACACATCTAGATGTGTATAAGAGACAGTCAGTATTCTGTATATTGATTTTCATTATATTGAATCTACAACTGTTTTGTTGAACAGTTTGCAGTTTTCTAAATGGCGAGAAAATAACTTCTGAAAACTGTTTTTCTGACAAATAAAAAATTAAAGCAGGATATTTTTTTGTTGTTAAGATAAAAGGTGTTCTTTGAAAAGTAAAATAAAAACAAAAATGAAATAAGAAAAAACAATTATTTATCAGCAAATGGGCCAAATTAAAAAAAAAAATTAAACGTTTGACGACATCATACAGAACTGGTTCTGTTATTTGAATATAAGTTTATTTCGCCCTGACTGTACAGTATTCTGTATATTTATTTTCTCTCTATTGAATCTCAGTCTGTTTTGCTGAACAGCTTGTAGTCTAAATGGCGAGATAATAACTTCTGAAAACTGTATCTCTGAGTGACGTGAGTATCTGCTGCTGCAGACATGTTTGGACGATCTTCTCTGAAAACAGTCACCAGTTTTATCAGTTGACATTGA
Source organism: Paraplagusia blochii (assembly GCA_016785265.1). Lineage (NCBI taxonomy): Eukaryota > Metazoa > Chordata > Actinopteri > Pleuronectiformes > Cynoglossidae > Paraplagusia > Paraplagusia blochii. The sequence goes on from JAFBJS010003906.1 coordinate 71,778, forward strand.
TACCAATTAACCTGATCTGGAGCAGAACTGAATCCAGTACAAAAATGAAGGTTTATGTGCAAAAACAATTAAATAATTGTACCTTTCATGCAGCCTGGGAAACGCTGGGTCACAGCTTTGTCAAACTCTTCCATGGACATCCACTGACCCAGCTGGCTGACTTCACCGGTGCGTGGTGTCGGCACGGTGTCCCTGCGGTCCTGGGTCACGATCACAGTTTTACTCTCCACTCGAGCCACATCTCGGGGGTCTGTCCGTGCCAACCAGCTGCAGGGAGGAAAAGGAAAAGGATGGAGGAGGTTCAGAACACGTAGGTTTCATTTTTATTTTAGAATATTATGTCTTGTTAAGACTTTTTGTCTTTCACTTGACAATAGTCCATATGCAGGAAGCTCGTAGGGCGAGTTGTTGTGAAAGCTGCTGAGACCTGTGAGACTGAACCAGCTGGATCTGCTGGTTCAAAAATGTCAGTGGATTGTTTACTTCAAAAATACCCAGGACACGGCTGAGGTGTTTTTAACATCAACATGTGACGTCCAGTCTGACTGAGTCAACAACAATGTTTCTCCATAACTCTGATCCACCAGAACTCTTGAGCCAACAGAACTCAAACTGACTGGAACTCTGACGCACAATTAATCTTACAGAACTCTAACCCAGTTACCCTCTGACCCACCAACACTCCGACCCAACAGAACCCTGACCCACATGTACTCTGTCCGCCTGGTAATTTGACTAATCAGAACCCTGATCCAACAGAAGTCTGACCCCAAAACCACCGACTCTAACCCAACAGTGCCCTGACTCAACAGAACTCTGATCCAAAAATACTCAGACCCATCGGTACTCAGATCCATCAGTACTCTGACCCACCAGTTCTCATATTTGCTCAGCTTCTTGATCATCCCCTGCTCCTCCAGCTGGGTCAGGATGAAATGGTTCTCCTCGTCGGAGCCGTCACAGATGTGGATGGATTCAGGTTGGCACAGGGTCACACTGGTCTCTACGAACTCTTTGACGGCCGGAGTGAGGGAACTGAGGTCCCCCTGCGAGACCCTCGGTCCATTCTGGCTTCTGGACTGAAGTTGAGGAGGCATGGTGGAGCAGGTGGCCTGACAAAGGTCTTATGGTCAGTGAGAGGAGGAAATCCAACGGTGGATGGAGCTGAGGAGGTTGAAACCAGAGAGAAAAATCAGGTAAAAAAAGACTAAAATGAAAAGGAGTTAAAATTTTCTGCTGCTTCCTGCACCAGTGGACAGACAGAGGGACGTGTGAGTGGTTACCTTCAGGAGTCTTTGGTCAGGCTGCAGTTAAGGAGGTTCTGTTCTCTGAAGTCTTTCTTTGACACGGGCCAACTGCTGCAGAAGCTGCTGCTTTTAAACCCTGGGATGTTCCATTTACTGGATGGTGGAGGTGAGGTGAGGTGGGTGGTATAGGGGAAGATGGACGGGGAGGAGTAAGAGGGCGGGGCTTCACCTGCAGCTTATTTTACGTAAACCAGTTGTTCCTTACAAGACTGGAAAACAACATGTTACACTATGGGTGAATCATTAATCAGGACGAGGTGTTGTCTCCGAAAAAACAGGTCTCCTCTGTCCTGGGACTGATAACAGCGAGAGTCCAACAAGGCTTTCTCTTCTGAATAAAATAATTCTGATGTCCAACTCTGTCCAGTCTGCGGACGGACTTGGCCGTCTCTTCCTCACGTCTTGGTGCTGTTCTAGTTTTCACCTCATTCTTTTCCTCATGTGTCTCCTTACTTTGTGACGTAACCTCAGGCTCTTTTGCAGCACGTGAACATTGACCTGGACGACGGGATGATGCTGCGGGACAGGGACTCGGCTGGCTGCTTTCTGATTGGCTGATCAGAGGGGCTCGGTCAGGTGTGGTGAAAGGTCAGCGTGTGTTGGTTGTTGCATTTGTGCGTGCGTGCGGGTGGTGCGTGTGCGTGTGTGTGTGTAACTTAAAGGTATGTAAAGATTAAAGGCAGAACAATGTCATCATTCCATTCCAGTCATCAGAGCAGTTTGACTTTGAAATCATCTTCCTCTTCTGTCCAAGAGCTCCTACCTGAAGGAGTGAGTGGCCCCACCACCACTGCCAAGGTGAAAGATAAATAAAATGATCTAACCGAAATACTAAATCTAGCAAATCAGCAGCAGCAGAACTCTTTCTCTCCAGGTGGTGGAGCTGTGTTGAAGGCTCCTCCGTCTTATTATAGCTCTGTTCTTCGTATATTTTGCAGTGCAGTGTTGGTGTGTGGAAAAAAAACAGTCAATTAATCCGAAATGCGACTTTTTTGATATTGTTTGATATTGATATTATAATATTTAACTACCGATACTCAGATATTCACCAATAGTAATAAACTACTGTTATTGTCTCCAGACCTGATGTGTGTTTCCAGATATTTTGGCAAAACCCAGTTGTCTTGTAATCAGAGGAAAAACCAATATCCATCTTGCAGTTTCTACATATATGTCTCAATATTGGGTATATAGTATTGGCTGTTCAATATAAACAGACATCCCTGATCTTGACATATGGAGTGTGACTCATTGACAGATGCGGTGGAAAGAATCTGGTAACTTTTCTGAACAAAACATTGTTCTTTTCTTTTTTCTACTTTCAGCTCGTCCATTTTTCATAGGTTTCCACAGTGAATCGTGCTGTTCCATCTCCCCCTGTTCCCTCCATCTTCTACTCTGACTCCCAACACCTCCATGTCCTCCCTCAATGCATCCATCAATCTCGTCTTTGTCTCTTACCTGGTAGCTCCATCTCTAGGATCATTCTTCTACCAATATATCCACTGTCCCTCCTCTGAACATGTCCAAACCATCTCAATCTGTCTTCTCTAGTTTTTCCTCTGAACCTTCCTGTCTGTGTTGTCCCTCTAATCACCTCATTCCTGATCCTGTCCACCTTTGTCTCTCCTAAAGAGAACCTCAGCATCTTTAACTCCTCCACCTCCAGCTCTGTCTCCTGTCTTCTGCCTGTTCCTAGTGTCTCTAATCCATCCATCGTGGTCAGTCTCAGCACCGCCCTGTAAACCCTCATCAAAATAAAAAAAAATAGTTTATAATCACACCATAAAAAATGAGATCTAAGTTGTGCATACTTTCTATGCAGCCCAGTACCGAGTGAATCACAAACCAGTGCTTGTCCACGTCCTGAAGGTTTGGAAAAAACCACACTTGTAAAGCAATGTACTGTATCTCCTTATGCTGGGATATATGATGGGATAAAAAGACTTTTTTTTTCAGAGTTCATCTGAACATGTCCGCTGCAGTAGATACTCATCTTGCGTCCAGGTCACTCAGAAAATCAAAGTTTGCAGAAGTTATTATCTCATTTAGATAAACACAAAGTACATATGAACACAACAGATATGGATTCATGGAGGAAATAGAATTAATATACAGAATAAAATCCCATACGTAATGCACTAAAAACACAATTATCGTGGTGACGGAATGAAGTTCACTTTTTGTGAAAAAAATGAAAATGAAGGACCAAGTGTTAGGCATTTTTTACAACTGAAGACTGTTAAGTAACTGACAGTGTTGTTGATTAAACACCATAAACACCATACACTCTTATGTAAGTGTCAAGTCGTAAAGAGCGGCTGTGACACACAGCTAAAGGTCTGACACAAAAAAAACAGATCTTTCCTCAAAGAAAAAAACAATTCTTTATCAGCAAATTATTTAAAAATAATATCAAAATTTGATGACATCACACAGAACTGGTTCTGTTAGTTGAATACACTGATTTACTTTCCACTCTGACTGTACCGTGTTCTGTATATTGATTTTCTCTACATTGAGTCCACGTCTGTTTTGTTAAACAGTTTGTATTTATCTAAATGTCGAGATAATAACTTCTGAGAACTGTGACGTGAGTATCTGCTGCAGCAGACGTGTTTGGACGATCTTCCCTGAAAACAGTCATTAGTTTATTATCAGCTCAAAGTTGTCTTTTATCCCAGATCCTTGTTGGTTCTTCAGGAATTAACCTGATCTGGAGCAGAACTGAATCCAGTGATGGTTGACATGAATGAAAATGTTCAACAGGAGTTTTTAGCAAATAACAAAAAATAAAAAAGTAATTTTCCAGAGACACTTTTTGCCATCATCTGATATGCCGATATTTTCTATGCACTTATTGCCAATTCTGATATCAATCAATACCATTATTTTACCATATTACCAGTCCTGGTAATATTTACCTATTTATCTGTAGAACTACTGTATGAGAATGAGAAAAAGACAGTTGGTGGCCTAGTGGTTAAGGGAGCAGACTTGGGTCTGCAAGGTCCCTGGTTCAATTCCCCCTACCACCAAGTCGCCACTGATGTGCCCATTGTATGACGCACAAAAGCTGCCCGCTGCTCATTTGGGGGAGGGGTTAAATGCAGAGGCCAAAATTTGTTGTGTGCTGCGATGTGAATTACAATGTCACAATGACAAAATATTTTTTTTTTTTCCAATTTTATTTTATAATTAAATAAGCTGCAATGCAGCCATCTAGTGGCTTTCACTTTAATGTGCAGTTGTTTTACGCCGGCGGTATTTTTGGGTGCACATCATATGGCAAATCAAGTTATTGAGTTATTATTTTTTTTAATGATCTGTAAGATCGATGTCGAATTTAACTCCGATAATACAAATTTAATAACAGAATAACGATGTGTGATTCCGAATTTGGCTGTAATTAGACATAGGGCTCTGAGATGTTTACCTATTGGTATTGGTTGATATTGGTATTAAAATATTAAGTGTCTTCAGTGACTGGGGTGTCAGGGTTAGGACGGTCAAAAATGAGCAACTATGCCTCTCTGGAGGTACATAGGGGGAGCTGTTTCATGCAGCAACTGTCCCCTGAACTGTTGAAATGTTGTTTGGACTTGCCTTGCAACAAAGATAATTTGCGAGGAACATGTCAGTCACTACAGAGAAATTGCTTTAACAATGACTCTGTTGTCATTAACTGCAATTATATCTATTTATCTAATTATGGTTTTATTGTACAGATGAACAAAACACAAAGGAGATAAAAACAGGCCAAGGAAAGAATACAATGACTAAATGAATAAAAGATTCATTCACCAGCTTTACAGGTGACTGTAATAAAATACATTCAAGTTTGACTAACAACAACAACAACAACTACAGTATGTTCTTAAAGTTTATTACTCTGTCAGTCAATAAAGCTGTTGCTGCTGCTGGATGACGGTCACACAACATCAAGTTATCTTATCGTCACTGTTGACTCGTTCGAGTTTAACGACATCTTATCCGCTCTGTTTTCAGAAAACTATGACGACGGTTTCCCTCAGACAAACTGAGGTTTCTCTTGATAACAGCGCTATCTCCTGCTACGACTATTTATTGCAGCGCAGTTAAAAAGTGGACTTGAGCTCGAATAATACCACTAATAATAATATAAATATTAGTGTTATTATTATTATTCTAACTAAACTTTCTTTAACTTACATTATAAATAATTTATATCAGTAGTAGAGGTGCTGCTGAATAAATATTTAGTTACATTTTTCTTCCTTTTCTATTTATTGCCATCTTCTAACATTTCACTCTATATTTATATCTATTTCCAGATGATTAACTTTTAGAATGTAAATATTGTCCAAACACTCAATTTTTGATTCCTATTTTAATTTCCGATGTAGGCAGGGTACTTATTTATTCATTCATAGTTTTTTATTTTAATTTATTGTTTTATTTACAGGTATTCATTATCTTCCTTTCGGCTTATCCCGTTTTTCAGGGGTTGCCACGGCGAGTCAACAATTTCCATCTCACCCTGTCCTCTGAATCCTCAACTCTTACTCCATGTCCTCCCTCATTGCATCCATGTATCTCCTCTTTGTCTCCTACCTGGTACCGCCATATCTAGCATTCTACTGCCACTATCTCCACTGTCCCTCCTTTGAACATGTCCAAACCATCTTAATCTGACTTCTCTAGCTTTTTCTCCAAACCTTCCTCTCCGTGTTGTCCCTCTAATCACCTCATTCCTTATCTTGTCCGTAAGATGCTATGCTGCCATCTAGTGGCTTTGTAGTAAATAGCACAGTTCATTTGGTGGCACCCAGATATTGCTCCGTGGGAGATATTGCACAGATATTGCACCCAGCCACTGTCCTCACGTCCATCTCCACGGCTCCATGGTTAAAACCAACCACCGGAGAGAAGATATGTGTCAGGTAATCCTGTCTCCATGACAACAGTAAACAGTTCTGTCAGTGTGATTTACCCACAGGTGAAACATTAGCTGGGAGGAGAGAAAGAGAGGACACACACACACACACACACACACACACACTCCTGCTCCACTAACTCACTCCTCAGGATGGCAGAACCAAAACGAGTGTCTGAACCAGTCAACTTTGTACATCAGGATGAAATCTGGTAAATCTGATTAGATTAGGACTGATTAATCTGATTAGATTGGAACTGTTTATTCAGATTTTTTTATCTGATTTAACCTGTGATTGCAACTTTTTAGTCTAATTAGATCCGTGATTAGAATTGAATAATCTGATGAGACCGTAGAATGCAACTGTTTAATCTTTTTGATTTGATTTAAACTGTATAATGTGATTAAACCTGTGTTTAGAACTGTTTAATCTGATTAGATTAGAACAGTTTAATTTGATGACGCATGAGGGTGGAACTGTTTCTATTCTATTCTATTCTGATTAAACCTGTCACTGAAACTTTTTATTTTAATTAAATTGGATCAGTTTAATCTGATTAAACCTGTGAGTTGAACTGTTTAATCTGACGAGACCCAAGAATGGAACTCTTTAATCTGATTCGATTGGAACAGTTTAATCTGATGAGGCTTGAGAATGGAACAGTTTAATCTGATTAAACCTGTGATTAGAACTGTTTAGTCTGATGTGACCCAAGAATGGAACTCATTAATCTGATTTGATTGGAACTGTTTAAACTGATGAGGCTTGAGAGTGGAACAGTTTAATCTGATTAAACCTGTGACTTGAACTGTTTAATCTGATGAGACCCAAGAAAGGAACTCATTAATCTGATTCAATTGGAATTGTTTAAACTGATGAGGCTTGAGAGTGGAACAGTTTAATCTGATTAAACCTGTGATTAGAACTATTTAATCTGATGTGACCCAAGAATGGAACAGTTTAATCTGATTATTAATGTTTTGTTTATTAATTCTGTCCCTGTTTTTATCAATGAAGGAAAGCACATGTTAAACTGGAGAAGGATTCTGCAGAGGTCTGGCCCAACAAGTGGGGTTTCCTGACCTCTGTCTACCAGGAGGTAAACACACAACCTTGTTACCAACACAACACACACAAACACAAACACAAACTCAGAATGAAAAGTGTTTCTCATCCAGGGTATACCACTACAGATACTCAGATATGATAAATCATGACGCTGTTTATATTGTTTCTGGTGAATTTATTCTGTGTAATTTACAAACTGTACTTCCCAAATACCACCAACATCTTCACATCTACACCCATGACAAGAACACCTTAGACCAGGCATGGGCAAACTAAGGCCCGGGGGCCAGATGTAGCCTCTTAAGCGTTGCAATCCGGCCCGTAAAATTTGTGCAAGTTATATAATTGATGTGTATTGCAATTGCCTCTCTGCCTTTTCCCTGCAATGCCCACCTTTTACCAATAGATGACATTGGACTATCATTTTAGCAAATTAGCCAGGCTAAGTCTTGCACGACTTTAACATGTCATTTATCTTAGTTCACATGTTGGTTCCATCCATCAGCTCCTCACCCAGCTCCTGTGTAGAACTTTAGAAGTAATGCCTGCCTTAGATACACCTATGTATACACCAACATTAAAGTTGCATAGAGGGCCTCCTCCAACCCCCACTTTGGACACTCAGACCCAATCTCTCTGTTCCTGTCTCCAGTCTACAGACAAAAACTCAAACAGTCAAACCATATCATCATATAGTGGAATATCTGAACTCTGGCTAAAGTTTCCAGAGTCCGCTGTTTCCAGAGACTGAGGATGAAATGCAAGACTATTTTGCTACTAACTTGAATGTGTTTAAAACTGCAGCCACTAGGGGGCACTCTTCTGTCAGTGTACAGGACTATGCCGATCGAATTCCTCAACTCTGTATTTAACCTCTCCCTCAGCCACATAGCTTTCCCAGCCTGCTTTGAGACCACTATCATCGTCCCACTGTCCCACAGGCCAGTAGCACTAACTCCGATCAGTATGATGTGCTGACCCACATTCAGAGCAGTACACCTGATACACTGGTCCCCTCTACAGTACGCCTACCAGCAATAGGTCCACATCAGATGCCATAGCTGCACTCCTTTCTCTCACACATTTGATAACAAAGATGGACTACAGCTCTTCATTCAATACTTGACCTTCACCCACAAACTTCTTCCTTTCTTCGGATTACACCCCACCATGTGTGACTGGGCTTGGAGTCTGACTGGCAGGCCTTAGGTTAAGTTTCTGTCTCCGAAGATTCTTAAACTTTTCTCAGCTAATTCTAATCTTTTCTTATCTTTTGTGGCATTCTGGGTAGACAGTAAGATTTTCATTATACAGGGAAACCTGCTTTCTAACTGTGCATATGACAATATACCAATATCAGTTACTGTTACTGCTCTAGATCCTTCTGCTCTTTTAAATACAAAAATAAAGACTTGATCCAATCACACATCATCTGTGTTGCAGGGCAGGAGTGAGATCATGAAGCTGAAGGAACCGGGAACAGGAACAGGAGAACCACAAACTGTGATCCAGCCAGAAAAACACATCAATGTACGGTCTGTCTGTCTGTTCATCCATCCATCCATCCATCCATCCATCCATCCATTCATCATTTCCTGTTTGTCCCCTCAGGTTGGTCCATCTCCTCCTGTTCCTCAAACGACTCAGGCACTGATTGGTTGGCGCTCAGGTCACTTACATCTACAGCTGGAGAAGTATGGAGGGGTGAATCATGGGAGGCGGAGCTTTCTGAAGGAGCTTGGCTGGCCCATTGACTCCTGTGGCTGAGGCTTTAAACCATGATTAATAATTATAGGACAAATATTTGACTTTCTCTGTATCCCTCTGTCTCTCTTCACTGTGACATCATTAATTGCATCAGTTACATCACAGAAGTCTATTAAGCTGGTCTTTTCGAATAAAATACCTTTCCAGAAATTGCTTCCTTCTGGTTGAACTGATATTTTCTCTTTTTAAATACAACTTTCTATTTATTTGTATTTTTTTAATGTATTTCCTTATTTTAAAGACAACTATCAACATGTATTTATTTTAATAAATTCCGTCATTAATTAATTTTTTACAATAGAGCTGTTTATTTACATTTAACATGTTTGGATAAAATCTAATTATATAAAAATTCGAAACGACCGACATATTTCTTTTTAGATCATGTGCACCTCCTAGTGGCCGGGTATTTTGGGAATTCTTTGCTTCGTTTGTCCAGTTGGCGACAAGTATGTTGTACTTTAAAAAAAGTACGCTGAAACAAATAAGAGTCACAGTAAATTGAGCTTTTATCCTTTGAAATTTAAACAATTTGGTAATTTGTCTTTTTAGCATCTGTGGCAGCGGCTATTTACTTGGCCTGTGTTACGCCTCAATTGCGTAAGGTGACTGACGTAATGACATCACGAGGCCTGTGTGGAAAAGGCGGAAGAGCAGAGAAAAACAAGAGACGCGGCGGTGGCGTCTACCACTCCCGACATTAAACCTGAAAAAAGAGCACTCCGGAGTGGAAACCAACCTTAGTTTGTTTCATTAGCCGCCGCTAGTTTGTTTATAATTAGTTGACCCGGTCTTTTACGCATTTATTTCAAAATGTCGCTAATAACCAGGTTTTTCGGCGGTGGAAAGGGTTCGAAGGAGCCGTCGACACAGGACGCTATCCAGAAACTTCGAGAGACAGAGGAGATGTTAGCAAAAAAACAGGAATTCTTAGAAAAAAAGATCGAGCTGGAGTTAGCGACGGCCAAAAAACACGGCCTGAAAAACAAACGTGGTGAGTTTAAAGCCGATGAAGATTCCCGGAGAGGCGTCAAAGTGGAGTGAGTTTGCGGATTAGCCTAAGGCTAACACCAGGGAACGAGGAAGTTTTAGTTGACAGGCTGTTGAGCTACAACGAATCTGGTGCCATTTTTAAAAACCTCCTGAAGGAGACGGCAGTACGAAAAAAGAATCAGCTGTAGAGGTGACGGTTGGAAAATGAAAGTTAACTATAGTCAGGGGTTTTTAAACGTTGTTTAAAGTTTAATGAATGCTTAGCTCGATTTATGAGGGCGAATGTGACTTTTCCTGTTATGCAGGTATTTTTCATTATCTACTTCAAATAGTCCAAACATTTTTCCTTTTGTTTCCAGCCAGCAAACCCAGAACAATTGTCTTCAGTAAAATTATCTTTTATTTTTTAATCATGGCGCCCTGGTTTTCTTAAACATAATGCTCTGTTGACATCTGAGATTATTAGGGATAATACGGTGACTACTCTGTGCTTGTACCACATGTCAAAACACTTTTCATTTTTAGGTGAAAATATATGTAACGTAACGGCACACTGACTTATATCTGTCTCTTATACACACATTGACATTTTTGAATATTTTAATGTCAGTTAAATGTATTTGCTGTGTAAAACACTAAGGTGTTTCATTATTCAGGCTACTCTGAGACCAGACTAGAAACAAATCTGATACTGTAGGAATCACGTACCTGTGACACATTTAACCAGTAACTAAATCTACACATGCTGGTGAGCTGAGTGGTTTCTCCGCAGCAAATGTGGCTTTGTCATGTGAACAGAGCATCGATGTTACCAAACATTATCCGCAGCAGAGAATCTTTCCGAATTCTGGAAAGGTCATTTCAAATATGTTGGTAGTGTTTTTAGTTATTCAACTCGAATAAATGCAACCGGCATGGTTTTGCCGTGTTTAGTGAGAATGCACAAAGTTTTTCCTTTTATTTATAAAAAAAGTTTTTTTAGACCAGCCTTTTTGGATTTCTAGATGCCCTCTTGTCCAGGTTGGGCTGCCAAGCAGCACATACTGTATCTAGATGATAGAATTTGCAACACACATATACGTTTACATACTTTTAACGCTATGATCACAGAACCAGAACCACCACAGTGCAATTTAATAGTATTTGTATTATCATTATTGTAGATCATAGACTTTTAGCCCAGTATATGTTAAGGCAAAATAAACACAATTGACACTTTCCAGTAACCAGACCAAGCATGATCTCTTTTCTGCTTTTAAAGACTCCTTTACCCGACCTTTTAGCCTAACTTTTAACTAACAAAGGCTAGGGTGAAAGGATGCTGAATCTTTTTCGAATACTGTAGATATGTACTGTTGTAAATAATATTTTATATTACTCATAATATATATATTATTACACAGGTTTTAATCAGTGCCAAGGTCTAGGTCCTTGTAAAGCTTGTTGAGTCTGTCTGTTACGTTAAATGTATCCATAAAATTATATAAAATTGAAATGATATGATTAAGTGTCGATAATTTGGGAAAGTGTGGTGGCCAGATTGAAAATTCCAGTAGGGCAAATCCAGCCCAAGGGCCATAGTTGGACCAGGACTGGCTTAGAACATGTTCTAAATATGACCTGACCCTGAGATTCCTTTACGCTCTTAGCCGAAGATAGTTGTTGATGTCTCTTTGTTCTTTTCAGCGTCCTTACAAGCCTTGAAGCGAAAGAAACGTTACGAGGCGCAGCTGAGTCAGATCGACGGGACCTTGTCAACCATTGAGTTCCAGAGGGACGCTCTAGAGAATGCAAACACCAACACAGAAGTGCTCAAGAACATGGGCTTTGCAGCCAAGGCATTGAAATCTGCACACGAACAAATGTGAGAACACATGTTTGTCAGTGTCAATGAACAATATTTTTATTTTTTTTTCAACCAATCCCTAACTCTGTGTTTGTCTTGCTGTGTCTTAGTGACGTAGACAAGGTGCACGATTTGATGGATGATATCTCAGAACAGCAAGAACTAGCCAATGAAATCTCGGAGGCCATTTCCAGACCAGTGGGCTTTGAAGAACAGTATGATGAGGTAAACACAAACACTTGGACACAATTAAAGACTATAAAAAGGTCAACCGTCTGTCCACCAACATTCAGTAGCATTTCACTTTGTTACATAACCCATTGAGAACAGTTGGATGATTTCCCTGTACAGTTGAACATGAGTTTTGATCTTGGGTATTAATTATTAATACTATGTGTGTCTGTCTGTGTGTGCTTGTGTGTTTGTGTGTGTAGGATGCATTGATGGCTGAACTGGAGGAGTTAGAACAGGAAGAGCTGGATAGAAATCTCCTGGAAGTTCCTGAAACAGACACACTACCCAGTGTTCCTTCTACATCACTGCCAGCCAGACCAGGTACTAGGACCACAGCCTGGTCTTAACACATCACCCACATCCCAGAGGAGAAGCATGGTTTTTGACCATGTTTTTCAACAATAGTGGGGTGTGAAGATAGCAAATGGACTTCCTGAGCTTTAACTGAAGAAATTCACCAGTTTCAGACACAATTTTCTTCATTTTAAGCTCCAAGAAGCCCTGACGACTAAACTTTCTGGATATCATGATCTGGACGAATAAGAGTTTTCTCAGACCCCTATAGTTAACATTTTTACTATCAGTACAAAAAAGTATCGCATTTTCTCCCACTTTTAGTTATTTAATTTCAAGTAGAACAAGGGTACCTCAAGATACGATCACGTTTAACTGAACTTTCTGTGGCTTTGTGTGTTTTCAGCCATGCGGAAGGAGGAAGACGACGAGGACGTTGCTGAACTGGAAGCCTGGGCTGCCAACTGAGCCGCCGGGCTGCGGTGGCCAGCTGCTGCTGCTGCTCCCCTGTCTCCCCTCAGCTTCTCCTCTCTCTGGAGGATGGACAGAGACTGTGGGGTGCCACCCAGCTGGCTGCTGCCATACTGCTCCTCATTTCAGTCCACACCCCCACCTCTGTCCGGGCCCAGACCCTGTCCCGCACTTGTTCACATTAGAAAAAAAAAGAAATGGGCTAGTGTGAAGGCCAGGCTTCTCTGATTTCCTCTGATTGGTTTCTTTACTTTTACACTCCTGACAGCCCTTTGGTTTCCCTAAAATTTAATTTATGAATGAGAGAGAGAAAAGTTAGGTCAAATGTCCTTGAGAAGAATCAAACATGGTGCAGGATGAAAATTCAAGAACTCTTCAGAAAAAATCCTGCAGCCATTTATCAGTTCTCCACGTTGTTATTGAAGACGCACCACCACAACAAACTCTTTGCCACACTGTACACATTAGCGTAGCAGTGTCCTATTCGAGTCCCGATTGTAAGAGATTATTCTCTCACAATTGAAACATTCTCTTATTCTTTTTTCCTTTTTAGAGCAAATATGTTTCTAGAACAAAAAGAAACATACACACAGTGAGGCCTTCCAACAATTATGAGTTATATATATATATGAATATATATAGACACACACATGCATACAACACAGAGCTGGATTCACCCCTTATATCTGGTTCTTTTATAATGGGGATAAAAAAAAAAAACGTTCAACCCTTAGCTCCTGCTCTCTGTCTGCTACAGCACCACCTCTCTACATCCACCTGCAGATGCACTCAGTCAGTGGAAACCTATTTATAGCATTTATCTTCATCAGTGAATAAAATAATATTCATTATCTTTATAAAAGTTTTCTCCAAACAGACCTTTCTGCAAACGTATAGAAATGCCAATATATATTTTCCTCCGTTGTGTTTATTTTAATTCTATTACTCTTTCTTTTGACCTGAAGTCACCTCGGCTCAGCTCCACAAACTCTTGGACATTTCTCTGTGTGCAGCCATGATGCTCTGCGCCTGCTGATGCTGTTATGTTGTCAACACTTGACCTAAATAAAGTTGGAATATACTCTTGGAATATACAAACCTGACCATCTTCCCTACGTCCGTGGACATTTCACCTTGTTTCTGTTCTTTGTATTCTTGTCTCTGACTAGGCAGATTCACAAGTCTGAATCAGCAGAAACTGCCCATAGTTGAATACTAAAGAGATCATTGATTCTCAACTGGTCTCACTCTGAGACCCACATTTTCCTGTGGTCATTAAGTCGCGACCCAAAAATTGACCTAAAAAATTCACTTCTTTTAATATACTCATTTAATTCAGCAAATGATTGATTTTCCTAAATAAAACGCATGCGCAACAGCTTATTCACATTATTTTGATTTTTGACCAGCTGTTTGCTACCTTTTCAGAATGGGCTGCGACCCATTTTTGGGTTGGGACCCACCAGTTAAGAACCACTGTGAAAGGTGCCCTTGTCATTTGGCCTCAATTGAGCTAAAAATATCTTGGAATAATGCTGTTATAAAAAACATGAAGATACCAGCAGATATTTATGAATGTATGTGGTTGACTATAAACACAAAGTTATGTTATTGAAAAACTATAAGAAAAAAATGTAAAATTTTTGGGATATCAGAGGTAACTGTAATATTCTTATATATTAAGGGAATTTTCTTGTTTTAAGGAACCTGACTTGAGACAGACAACCAGGAAACAGTGGTTTCCTCTAGTTTCTCTTCTTGTCACTCACAGACTCAATATCCAACTGTGATCCTGGTCAAGACCATCTGAGAAGCTTCTAAATTTAGATGTAGGTTTGTGTTTCCACCAGTAGGCGTACCAGATCCTCCACATTCCAGCAGCTGTGACTCATTCATACTCTACTCTTCTAGTCTGATGTTGAAGTCCTATTAACTAGTCCAGATGACCTGTTAGGTTAACTTGCTCAGTTGACCATTAGGGTTATCTGGTACAGTTTATTGTTCTAGTTGACCAGTCAGTAAATTATGTCCAGATTTTTGTCATAACTGTAATTGTAATAAGGTTAATTAAAACACATCATTGGAATTTTAGGAAAAAACACTGGAATGTATAGGTGAGATGAAGACATTTTTCACCCTGGGAGAAAAAGAAAAAAAAAAAATATATATATATATATATTATATGATATATATAATATATATATAATATATACTACACAATTATCTATTCTCTTTTCTAATATCTTTCTTCGTCTTTTGCCCAGGCCCATAATAAGGAACGCAAGGCCTACTGATAAGAGGATTGTGATATGCCACCAGAGGGCAGCAGGATGGGATCCCACACAGCTGTGTTGGTCGTTGTCATTTTTTCTTCTTGTTTTTCATAGAAGTTGTGAGTGACCATTGGATCGATTAATGTTAAAAGATGATTATGCCATTTATATATTTTCTGCCCAGCTAATATCTAGTCCAATGGTCCAGTTCATGCCTCTTCTAGTTCACACTATAATAACTGGACAAATAATTTAGCATTTCAGTGTACAAAAAGAGCAACTTAAGTTGCTTTAGAGCATTATACAGTTTGTACACACAAAGTTATTTTTCCGTTTAAATGACATAGTTAATAGTGTCTGAAGTAAACACTATATTTGCATAACATGTATATTACCTTCATAGAATTTAATTTGTTTACTTTTTGTACAAGTCTTTTTATTCAACGATTTCACTTCAGATCCATCCAGTCCAGACCAACCTGGTCCAAAACTTTGTCGGGAAAAGGTCGATGGGTCCAGGTCTAACCTTCTCCAATCAAATGTCTCTTGTAAGGGGCGGGCCCTTGTAAGGCCAATAGAAATCAGGAGTTTGTGTCAGCCTCTCGTGAACACTCGGCTCCTACGATAAAAACCGAGCGTTCACGTTCCCGCTCCTCCCTGTTTGCCTCTGCCCGCCGACCAGGTTGCCTCTTCACCTAACCAGCCCGCAACAAAACGGCAGAAAACCCACCATGTCTGACAAACTTCCATTCAAAGTTGGTTAGTAATTTTCTTTTTTTCACCGTCCGAAGAGTTGTTTTCGAACGTTTTGTTAATAGTGTTACGTGTATTCTGGAACTCTTATTTAACATGTGTGTGTTTTCAGACCAGGAACTTACAGCAAACAATATAACTATCATTTGCACGGATAAAATACTGAAAAACACCAATACTATATTATAATTTTATACCAATTCAATATTAGTTATAGCATAGCAGTTTGACTCTCGTTAGCCTGACAATACAAAATAAAACAAAGAACTAAGTTCTTGACGTCAACTACGCTGCCTGCCAAACCTGCTGGTATTTCGTTACGTCATAGTAGTTTAATGTTGCTACCTACGTTTTACAGTCGTAGTTTTTAATACTTATGACAAATGTTAAAGAATGAACTGACATGTAACACGGTTAGGCAGTGGCGAGCACATTTACAGTTTGCACCACCCCTGCTTCTGGGTATTGTAGTTGAACTGGGTTCTTGGCAGCTGTCAGTGACGCAGAGTCCGGTGTTTGTAAACTACAAATTCCCATGATGCTCTGCGTGAGCGAGTGTAAGCCGAAATGGACTGTCAGTTAATTACCCGTATTACTGCTGACACTACACGTGCTCTGGCCGAGGAAATCCTATTCCGCTGATAATACGAAAAACACATTTTAGTGTATTTTAGCCCAAGCATATAAATTCGAGTGCAAAAATAAACTGCATTTAATGTATTCAAAACTGAAACTAGCGCCGCGTGGTTGCAACTAGTCGTGGTTTTATTGTTGTAAAAGTTTGTGTTGACAGCTGGTGCAACCACGTTGCGCGATTTAATTTTTATTATAAATTCTTCTTTTTTTCGTCTTGTTTTTATTTTACAATAAAGCATGATTTTCTAGTTTTACTACAACTGCAATACTTAAACAGTACTGAATGAAACAAAACTGAGTTTGCTGCGATTTATGTAGTAAGATGCATAGTTTTTGGCATGCCATTGCTTTTCAGTATTTATTTGCTGAAAGAAATATTAAAAAAAAGTAATATGCTGTATCAATTAATTGTAAAAAGTTTCCCTTCCTCCCTGACCTTTTCATAAAATGGTAAATAATGTAAAAAGGACCAAAGATTATTTGCTTTTTGCCCTTTGAGACATTGCAGCACAACTGTGTTGCAGCTGTGTCGTAAGGGGCAGGTGGTGGTACTGTTCTCAGACAGGGTAAAATCGGTGATTTCTTGCCAGTGACAGTTTTAACAATCTGGTATTCGAATGATTTTTAAGAAATGCTACAGAGAATGTTCAGATCTGTTTTTTTTTTTACGTCTATGAAATATTTATTTTCTGTAATTATTGTTGCACAACCCCTGTTTTTATAGACATCACCTGTTGCTGTTGGTTATATATTTGGGTGGTATGATCATTTTAGGCTGTACTCTTTATCAGTGGTTCTTTTGGTCAGGTGATTAGAGCTTCCCAAACACCGACTAAGAAACTGGTCATCTCGCTCTTGCTGCCTGAGAGCCACAGAGTTTCTTTATTTTCTCAGTAGGTTAGTGTTTAACTTGGCCACAGTGAGTTGCACCCTCACTGTTTGACCCCCAGTTGTTAATTAGCTCCATTCTGGTTCAGACCAGTTCAACCAGGCCAGACCATTGAACAGGTGGTAGTATACCCCCGCACTGGTTTGTCACCCTGTAACCTTAGGGGGCAGAGTTGAGTTGTTATATGTGGGTAGAAAACCTCTGTACTGATCTGTATCAGTGACACACTGATCTGGTGGCAATAGGATTACAGCAAGACAGAACTAATTCCCTATTGTAACTGACAGGTTTTATTGTGCAACACACAGTTCTGGTAGTTTTTCTTCAATTTCTTCATTTTGAAACCTAAAGGTACATTTATTTGGACAAAAATAATGATAGAAACACAAATCGCTCGTAAGATTTAGATTCCAAAGCTGATATCTAGCCATTTACCATTGTTTTCTTGATAATAACCAAAATCCCTAAACTGCCAAAAACAGTCTCTGCAGCCTGTTTGCCTATTCCTTGTACTCCTCAGTTTAATATACTTGTAGTTATACCAGCCATTGAACTGAACAAGAAATTGAGGAAAAAAACAATGGTGGACTAATAATTTTTCCATGACTGTAGATCTGTTGTTGCCTAGAGCTATTGACCTTTTGCTTCTCCATCTGCAAAAGTTAAACAAAAATTTAATAAACAAACACAGCTGCTCTTCTCTCTCTCTCTCTTACCCTCTCTCTTTTCTATGGAGTAAGAGGTTGCTCTACGTCGCTACATTAACTCTGATCTTGCAATAATATTTTCTGTGGTCAATCTAGAGGTTTTTGCAATACGAGTGATGTCCAACAACAGCTAATGTTGTTCTCCTGATTAGTGTAATTTTGTTGTGTCTGTAGTAGAATCAATCATTTTGTGGAAAATGGCGGTATAATAAACAGATGGTCACTAGGTGGCAGAACTCATTTTATATCCATTTTTATAATCAGGGAATTGTGTGCAGAATGCTGATGCCAGCAATTCATACAGTAGTTTGTACAGATAAAAAATAAGTACTACTTGCTTTTGATGTTGCTAATATATGATTAAACATCTAAACTATTCCCACTCCTCCTTTTTCTCTCCCTCAGCTGACATCAGCCTGGCTGACTGGGGTCGCAAGGCCATTGAAATAGCTGAGAATGAGATGCCCGGTCTGATGAAGATGAGACAGCTCTATGGTGAGTCCAAACCACTGAAGGGAGCCAGGATTGCAGGATGCCTCCACATGACTCTCCAGACGGCCGTGCTCATCGAGACCCTCATGGCCCTCGGTGCTGAGGTAAGGTCTTCATCTGACAAGACTCAAGTTGGTTCAGTTTTCTGGTTGAACATTGACCTGTTCCATGTGGATTTTTTTTTCTTTTACCCCCAAGGACAATCCTGCGCATGCTTTTTAAAATTTGGTTCATGAAACGTATTTCTTATTTTTAAGTTCAAGACATTAGTCAGTTGAGTTCCTCAGCTAATATTTTATTTCAGTAGCAGTCCTTGGTTTAATGAACTTATAAAGGGTTGTGTGGCTGTATCTTTTTTTTTTTCTCTCTGCCTCAAGGCCTCTGTGTGTTTGTTCCGTTTTTATCATGATATCTCTCTCTCTCTCTGACCGTGATCGTTCTGGTCTGATACAGTCCAGCTGCAGACTGAGAAGGGCTTCTGCTCAGTTTCAGCTCAACTACATTGACTTGTCACTGTATGTTGTGCTGCTGCTTTGCAACATCTAGTCAATAATACAGAGTTCATACATTTATTAATTATGGAAAATAAAAAAAAAGCAAAGCCAAATATATAAAATTATATTTTTAATAACCAACTCTAGAATGCAGTGTATTAACATGACCTCATTAGCTTGTTGCGTAATGGACATGTCTATCCAGTATCATTACAATGTTGTGTTACTGCCCCTCGAGGCGTTGCAGTCCAACTGTTGAGTGTTGAGGCTGTGTCATGAGGGGCGGAGAGTGAAACTGGTGGTGGTCTGCACTGAGACTCTGACAACACTGAGGACTCAGAGTGATTCTGTCATCACCCACAAAATGAAATGCATTAAGAATAAAAATAAAAAATATACTAGTGCCGAGGTGTTAAGCTCTTGTTAAATGCGCTTGACAGCACATTTACACTATTCACACTAGTACTGAAACACATTTCAACAACATTTTGTTATCTAAGTGCAAAGAAAGTCTTCCTTGGGTCCAATACATGTTTAATAATGAACAAACTATTTGTTCAAACTGACCATGAACCCTCAAACATTTTTATTTTCACTTCCCACCCTCAGGTCCAGTGGTCCAGCTGCAATATCTTCTCCACCCAAGATCACGCCGCTGCTGCCATTGCCAAGGCTGGCATTCCAGGTAACAGGGAGGGAGTAAAAGGGGGAGAAATTTTAAAAAGTTTTAAGCTCACTTTTCATTCTGATGTCAACTTGAAGTGACAGCTGGAGAGCTCAGTTAGATTAGTACTAAAAACGTGCACTGTTAGTGCTACAGTGTATTTTGGTCTGCAGTTGCAGCACATATCCACCAGGCGGTGATATAGGGTTCAAGGCTCTGTCTGTCTCTGCAGTGTACGCATGGAAGGGTGAGACTGACGAGGAGTACGTGTGGTGCATTGAACAGACCATTTACTTCAAGGACGGTCAGCCCCTCAACATGATCCTGGATGATGGTGGAGACCTCACCAACCTGGTCCACCAGAAATACCCCAAACTGCTGGCAGGTCTGCACACTCACACACAACCCTGTGGAGATAGTTGTGAAAGACCAAAAAACACCTGAAAGAGATGAATGTTTTCTTGACATCAATAGGCCTGTGCAAAATCATATTGTTTTAAGTTTCTATTACAATAAGTGTTTATTAGGGTTGCCAACCATCACTTGAAAAGAAGAATTTTGGAATTGCAATGCTTTTAAAAATATGAAGCCATTCTTGTGAATTATGAGGAATATCTAATGAAAATATTGGACCCTGAGATACACATAATCTAGAACGGTGTTTCCCAACCTGCTTTGAGCCGTGGCATTTGTACATAAAGAAATACCCCAAGGCACACCATAAAACAGCTCTTCCAAAAAAGTCTATGTATTGAAATGTACCAGTCGTTAAGTTTAATTTACATCATTGTCAAAAATCTTGGCCTGTTAAGTTAAAGACAATGTTGAAATACTTGCAGGAATTGAAGAAAGACTGTTATGTTAATTTTCAATTTCTGTGTCAACCCTATGTAGAGATCCCTCATCACACATTGGTTTGAAAAGACTGATCTACTGTATTTATTGCAATTATAATCAAATGTAATCAAAATACATTGTTTTTGGCCAATATCACTTAACCCCGGACCTCCTGTTTTGGTTGTCATTTGCTAAACTACTGCCCCTCGAGGCGTTGCAGTCCAACTGTTGAGTGTTGATGCTGTGTCATGAGGGGCGGAGAGTGAGAATGGTGGTGGTCTGCACTGAGACTCTAACCACACTGAGGACTCAGAGTGATTCTGTCATCACCTACATACAAAGCAGGAAATACTGCAGCAGTCAGTCAGTCTTTGTCCAGGTTGACATGGTCCCCTTGTTTCTACAGGCATCCGTGGTCTGTCAGAGGAGACCACCACAGGTGTCCACAACCTGTACAAGATGATGAAGAAGGGAGAACTGAAGGTTCCTGCCATCAACGTGAACGACTCTGTCACCAAGGTAACGGCGCTGTCACGCAGGAGGGAAAAGGACAATTTATACTTTTATTCGTGTCCCGTTCAGTGAAGAACAGTTCAATGTCAGTTCATTGTGAACAAGCGTCAATCGTGTCACCGCTTTCCATTCGCTGAAATGAAAAGACTTAAAGAGGCAGCAGAGAAATAATGTTTGTCTCCATCTGGCTATTACTTACACTTGATCTCCACCCATATCAACAAAAGAACTTAGCAATACAATGGCTAGGATCAATAATGCAACTATATTTGATTAGGAAATATTTTCTTAGTGAAGACGACGAACTCAATGACGCACAGTCATTGATACAAGATACAAATTTTTTCATACTGGTCTGGTAGCAGAAAGTTTTAGGCTGGGTGCACTTGAGAAATCCTTGTTGTGCCCATGCACATTTAACTGGGTAGGAAGATTTTATAGGTAGGAAAATATTATGATAAATAGGACACCAGAAATTTAAATTTAATAAGGGGTAAGTTATCTGCCACAGTTTAACATCTGGTTAGTGAAAATAGTACGATACATTTTACTGGTCAGTGGCACAAAAAAGGTTGAAACATTGGTCTAAATGACATTCAGGTGTTAAAACAGAACATTGGAAGAAGATAAAAGGCCATTTCCACAGTGTGGGACAAGCAAAGGTTTTCTTAATCTTAATAGGAGACAGATTATTGGAAAAGGTTTTGACAATAATGTGCCTTTTTTTTTTTTTTGTGAAAAGACCTTTTCAGCTCATATTCCCAAAGACCTTTTTGACCTTGTGTTTTTCCTCATCTTTCTGCAGAGTAAGTTTGACAACCTGTACGGTTGCAGGGAGAGTCTCATCGACGGCATCAAGCGAGCCACTGATGTTATGATCGCTGGTAAGGTGGCAGTGGTGGCCGGATACGGTGACGTGGGTAAAGGCTGCGTCCAGGCCCTGCGTGGCTTCGGCGCCCGTGTCATCGTCACAGAGGTTGACCCCATCAATGCCCTGCAGGCTGCCATGGAGGGTGGGTGACGTCTTGAGTCTGAGGTTGTAGAACAAATGATCCGTGTGTTCAACTTAACCCGACTTCTGCTCTGTCCCAGGTTATGAAGTCACAACCATGGAAGAGGCCTGTAAGGAAGGAAACATCTTTGTCACCACCACTGGCTGCAAGGACATCATCCTGGGACAGTAAGTTAGGCTGAACTGGACCAGTTTTGGAACTAGAGTGTATGAATCTCATTTCTAAACTCCTTGTCTTTCTCAGTCACTTCGAACAGATGAAGGACGACTCTATTGTCTGTAACATCGGTCACTTTGACTGTGAGATTGACATGAGCTGGCTGAACGATAACGCTGCAGCGAAGGTCAACATCAAACCTCAGGTACTGATCTCTGACCCTGGTTGGGCCGCAGCAAAATCTCTGCCCCCCCACTCCTCGAAGTCTGACCTTGTATTCTGCTCCTCCTACTCCTCAGGTGGACCGCTTCCGCCTGAAAAACAATCGCCACATCATCGTCCTGGCCGAGGGCAGGCTGGTCAACCTGGGCTGTGCCATGGGTCACCCATCCTTCGTCATGAGCAACTCCTTCACCAACCAGGTCAGAACCAGGCTGAAAAAATCTCTTTAAAAAATAAAATAAATGTCTTGATACTGTTCCCTTGTCAGATCACATGACATTTATGACTATCTTCTGTCCTATAGGTTTTGGCTCAGATTGAGTTGTGGACAAACACTGATAAATATCCTATTGGTGTTTACTTCCTACCCAAAAAGGTCAGTTTCTTTTTCTTCTTTTTTTTTTTTCCTCAAAGATGGTTATGTACAGACTGCCTGTTACAGGTGAAGTTGAGACAAAATGGGGTTATATTTGCATATTTATTAACCTTTGCTAATATTGTCCTAACACTCAATTTTCCAATTGTCATTTGCCTCCAAAACTGAGTTAAACAAGTCTGATTTTTTTTTTTTTTTTTTTTTTTTTTTTTTTTTAATAAAACAAGGCATTTTTTTTTTTTTTTTTTTTTTTTTTTTTTTTAATAAACCCAGGCATTGATACCTGATTTTCATAGGAGAAACAACAGATGTTGATCCTACCCTTATCACATAATTGAATTTATATCGGCAGACCACTACTATCAGATGCTCTCCACTATTAACCCCTTAACTAACCTCTTAAGAGAGTGGCCTCCAACCACTGGGCCAAGGACCAGTACCGGTCTGTGGGGAAATTTGGTGCCGGGTCACAGAGAATCCATACCTATATCAACAAAAGAACCGAACAATAAAATGGCTAGGATTCCATCATCTATAATGCAGCTATATTTGATTAGAAAATATTTTCTCAGTGAAAACAAACTCAAAACGACACACTTGGGAAACCCTTGTTGTATTCATGCACAGTTAATTAGGGTAGGAAGATTTTATTGGTAGGAAAATATTTCAGAACACCGGAAATTGTCTTTTAATAAGGGGTTCTTATCTGCCACAACTTAAGGACCAGTACGTGAAAATAGTACGAGACATTGAACTGGTGCATGACGCAAAAGGGTTGGGGAACACTTTCTTAGGAGGCATCATAGGGTGTGAAACATAGCAAAATATTGTCATAACTTTTTTATGGCTAAATATTAGAGATTCATTTTTATATATTAGGTGAATATGAGTAAAGTAGTCAAAAAATCTGCAATACAATATACATTTATTTATATTCATGTTCATGATACATGATTAAACAGGGTAAAACTGACCGTGTTTGTTCTTCTCTCAGTTGGATGAAGAAGTTGCAGCTGCTCATCTGGACAAACTTGGAGTGAAGTTGACCAAACTGACAGACAGCCAGGCGCAGTACTTGGGTCTGCCTGTAGCTGGACCCTTCAAACCAGACCATTACCGCTACTAAGTTAATTGACTTCACTGTGGAGGAGGAGGTGTGGCAGAGGCGAGGTCCTGTCTCTTATACATATCAGCACAATAAAGGGGTTTAAGTAAAATCACTTAGTAGGGACTCTGAGATGGTTACCTTAGTCTAGGGTTTAAACTTTGGCACAGGTCTGTTATCCAGAGAGTCCAGTTGGATCAACTGGACTTTTCCTTGGCGCTGGAAACACATTTGTTCCACTCCCTTCTCCAAAATCTGATGAATGCCTTATGGAATTGAATTAAATTCTCCAAATCACAAAAAAATTAGGTAAAATATTTAAAGAACAGAAATATAATCTAAAAATTATAACCAATATCAAATGGTGTAATAAATGACCGAAAAAACAAGTATAAATGATTTCAAAATAATGTATAAGTGGTGAACAAAGAAACAAAGTGTGAATTAAGAAAAAACTTGGGCGCCACTGTTCAGTTTGCTTTCCTTCCTTCCTTCCATCCTTTCTACAAATGTCATCTTTGCACCCAGTTTCTCAGTGTGAACACTAGGTGGCGCCATATCTTCAATAATCTCCTGGTCGCCCTTGTGGCAGGTTTTGGTTCCAACCTTTCCAGAGCAATCAGGCTGTTGGTTGGAGGAAACAAAAACCTGCAGCCACACTGACCCTTTGTGAGTCCTGTTTGGCATCTCTGGCGTAGAGAAAGATATGAGAAAAAAAAAAGACCAGACAAGAACACGATGGACCTGAAGGATCATCAGAAAACGTCACTCAAAATAGAATACAAATATTTGTTAGAGCCTGGACATGAGCCGGACCCTGAAGTGTCTGCAGAGAGGACAGGAGAAATCCATAGGACCTGACCAGCTGTAGTTAAAGTGAAGAGATGACTCCAACTCTCATCTATTTATCTGTCCATCCATATGTCCCTATCTATCGGTATGTCTGTCTATATAATTACAGTATGTCCCTATATGTCTGTCGGTCTAATTACAGTATGCCCCTATCTGTCTGTCTGTCTAATAACAGTATGTCCCTATCTATCTGTCTGTCTGTCTGTCTATCTAATTACAGTATGTCCCTATCTATCTGTCTGTCTATCTTTCTATTGTCTATCTGTCTGTCTATCAACTATCTGTCTGTCTGTCTGTCTGTCTATCTAATTACAGTATGCCCCTATCTGTCTGTCTATCAATCTGTCTATCAATCTGTCTGTCTATCTATCTGTCCATCTGTCTATCCGTCTGTCTGTCTGTCTATCAACTATCTGTCTGTCTGTCTGTCTATCTAATTACAGTATGTCCCTATCTATCTGTCTGTCTATCTTTCTATCAATCTGTCTGTCTATCAATCTGTCTATCTATCGATCTGTCTGTCTATTCGTCTATCCGTCTGTCTGTCTGTCTATCTATCAACTATCTGTCAGTCTGTCTATCTTTCTATCTATCTGTCTGTCTGTTCACTAATCCAGATTACTTTTCTTCAGGATTGAATAAAAATACTTCAACCGTTCTGCAGACAACATGTCTCACTGTCTTGCACAATTGCTGTCAATTTTTCAATAAACTTTACTATCGGCCCGTACTTCTTAGTTTTTTAGTGTTGGCCGACTGTGGATTTGACGTTGACTCTTCTGTCTCCAACTGTCGTAGCCTGGAAATTATTTGTGACTGAGTCTCATTACGGACTCATAAGAAACCTCACCTGTTCCAGAGGATCCAAACCAGCCACAGCATTAGATGAAAAAAAATAATAATAGGACAAGATGAATTCAGGAGAACCTTGATGTTAATCAAAATCTCCTTGGAGGAGAGTAGAAAAACTGTAAAGAAGAACCTTGAGAACTGTTTCTCGGGATCTTCTCCAGCGACCCTCACGTGGCTCCAGTTGGACTTTCTGTGTCATCTACACGGCCAACGCAAAAATCGACTCCAAAGTTCATTTCCTAGAAACCCGGATAATTAAGTTAGGAAAGTCTCCTTCAGCCTGATTTTCCCTGAGCTGCCACCTGAGATACTGCCGTCCCCAGATGTGGAACCTTCTCTCCTTGTTGTTGTTACAGCTCTTACTGTCGACCGTGAGGAAATGGAACGGTTTTTATTTCAGCAGGTGGTTTCACTTCCTGACTCTGGTGTCGTGTAAATCAGTAATAAAAACATGATTCCAATAACCTTGATTTAGTGTCTTCACGGTAACAACTTTTTGGTATTGTTGCTGGAAGCGAAGTGTGTTTTGATATTTCTCAGTACTTTTCAACACTTAAAAATAGAACACAACTGTAGAACTATGTCAAGGAAAATACATTAAATAAAATATAATAGATACAACTTTATTTACCCCTTAGGAGTAGCCTATGAGAAATTATAAAATGATAATAAATCTTATTATAAATACGTGTTTTTTTCTTTCAAAAAATATTTTCAATTGCTTTATCTTGTCTAACACTCCTGAAAAAAATAAAATGACACTAACTGCTGTTTTTTCTTCAATTTCTTGCTGCTTTTTCCTCTGCTTCTTCTTCCAACTTGTCCCTTTTTTTAGGTGTTTCCACAGCAAGTTAACATCTCCCATCTCCGTCTTCTGTATCCTCAACTCTAACTCCAAATAACTCCATGTCCTCGCCCTCTGCATCCACAAATCTCCTCTTTGTCTCCTACCTGGTAGCTCCATCTACCATCCATATGCTCATTCTTCTACCAATATAACCACTGTCCCTCCTCTGAACATGTCCAAACCATCTCAATCTGTCCTCTCTAGCTTTTTCTCCCAACCTTCCTGTCTGTGTTGTCCCCCTAATCACCTCATTCCTGATCCTGCCGACGAAAACAACGCTTTGAGACATTCCAGATTTTCCTGTTGAGGTAATGTACATTTAATGAAACGGGGCATTAAAACCAGTGATGGTGATGAGGTTCATGTGTGAGAAGAATGTCGTTCCTGATCACTCCTGGTCCCACTTTATGTTTATATCACTCTTTTCTGTGAGGAGAATGTTGTTGCCGCTGCAGTGAGCACCAGGTGGAGGAACTTTGTCGCCTCAGAAACTGTTTCAAAAAAATCCTTCTGGGCCAAAAAGGTTGATAAACTGTCCAAGGGGTTGACATTCTTCCCTCACCTTTGTGTACAGTCATGGAAAAAAAATGATTAGTCCACTCTGCTGTTTTCTTCAATTCCTTGTTCATCTTAATGGCTTGTTCCACTAAAGGTTTATCACCTGGGGGAAACAATGAACACAAAACCATGCAATGAAAAATAAAAGCACTGTATTTGTAAGTACAACGTTATTGCTAGTGATGTAGGAACAGAAGTGATTTTTGTCACTGTCAATAAAACCATGCAAAATGGCCAGAAATCAGCTCTGAAATTAAACTGAATTACGAGACTTTTTTGTTGTTATTATATTTGTCCAGATTAATGTAGATAAAGTGTAAGCAGACTTTTAAATGGACAAGAAATTCAAGAAAGAGTGGTCTAATCATTTTTTTCATGACTGTATGTGGTCCAATGGGATCCCGCTGTTTCATGAGGTTCACTTCCATGAGGCCAAAGGACTGTTGTAACATTGTAACATTGTTAAAATATGAAGTTTTATTTTCATTGTCAAATATTTTTGGTCACTAGAAAAGGAAGTAGTGACAGATCCTTTTCATTCATTGGTCCAGGTATAGGTGTGAGCAGGAAGTGAACGTGTGGAAGTGTGTGATTGGATGTGAAGAGACAATGGAGCCACATGTAGATTTGTTTGTTTTGCAGTGTTAATATTGTCAGCTTGACACTATTTGTAAGCTACTGCTGCATCTAAGTGAAGTTCCAGCTCGGAGCTGGTGTCAGATGTTTTCCACTGCTAAGCTGAAAGACTGTCCTTGACTAATACAGTCAATGGGATTCATCCTGGATCTCATCATACTCTCAGTGTGGGAGCATTGGGAGTCTGGCTGTGGCCTTTTGTCGTCTTGACCTCATCACCTCTGGAGAAGCTATACCACTCCACCACTCACTGGTTCCCTCCACAACACCTTCCTTGCAGCACTTTCCTCTGGAGGTAACACTGTTAGAATTTATATCGATCTCTGAAGTCTGGACCTGGTCAGACCCAAGTCACCGCACCAGGGTTTTATTTTTGTTTTGCCGGCTGTTGTATGTGCGTGAACGAGTGTGGGCCCATTGAGTTGTTTGAGTTTAGAAATATTATGATAATTTATTTAAATGTAGAAATATAGTACACTTATTTTGGTACTTTACAGTGTTTTGGTTAAGAAACTTTACTGTAACTTTGGGTAAAAAAATTTAATTTATGTGTTTAATCAAACGTATTTTTGTTCTGGTATTTTGTCCTTGTCTTTGTAAAACTTTTAAAACCTGAAGTAAAGGTTTATTGTTTATTTCCTTAAAACTTGAGTCTCATGATATTTATTTGCTTAACTTTAACTATGATTTGATTTAGTAATATAAACAAGTTACTCAAAATCATTTGCACAACACAGCACATGCATTTGTTGATAATGAAAAGTAAACACTCTGACTCTTATACACTGGATGAAATATTTACATTTAATTCATAAAGTAAATGTGTTCGAACATTTTAATAGCCACATGCCGAGGCAGAACCACCTTAAAGCTTAGCGCTGAGCATTTACTTTGGTAAATGTGAAAATGTTGCAACTTTTAAAAACAATTCCAAAAGTTACGAAATCTAATGAAATAAATCTTTATAACTAAATAAATATAACAAATTTCATTTATTTTTAATGTTTCCATGATGGCAGGTGAGGCTATATTAGAAAAATCCACATTAGAGCAAAAAATCTATTGTAAAAAAATACATATAAAATGATGATTGTGAGAGTGAAGGATGATTGTAGTACTGTTTTAGTTGCTTTGACTCCTGTCCAACTGCTTTTGATGAAAGTGTCTACTAAATCTATTCTATTCTGATGTAATGTAATGTCAACAAAGTCAAGGAGGAAGAAGAAGAAGACGGTAGTGAGAGCTGGGCAGATGTTCAATTTGTCCCTGAGACACGATGAGAATAGAGACACGGAAAAGAAAAGGTGACAATGACGACATGTATGGACAAGCAGATGTCTTGACTGATGTGATCAGTCTGGTCTTTCAGTTCTGCCATGCTGCCCCCTGTTGTCGTTTTCACTTTCTAATTTACGGACTATAAAACGCAAATTTTGTCACTCAATTTCAACCCTGCGGCTAATGCAGAGATGCGGGTAATGTATGCATTTTCTCTAACTGCTCGAGCAGAAAAGGTAAGAGTGAGACAGGTGGTGTCGAGGAGGACGCAAGTCACAATGGCCAATAAACACCATAGAAGAAGAAGAAGAAGAAGAAGTATAACGTACGGTAACGCTCTTTGTACATGAATAAAATTAGCATAAACTAAGTATTAAATATGCAAAAACAATGCGGTTTATAGTCATGTGTGCACACCCAAATGTATTGGGTGTGACTTATAATCCGGAAATTACGGTATATTCATGTGAGGTGTCGCAGGTTGAGGTAAAAACCCTGGGGTTAAATCAATAGGATTTCAGACATGCAGCTTGTGAGTGGGGACGGTGCCATGGTCAGTGGACCTCAGTCGCAGTGGGTGGATTCCAACTTGGAACCCTCCGGACCCCAGTCCGGTTCCTTAACCACTGTGCCACCACTGCCTGAATGTGAGGCGATAATCTCTTGTTGAAACCCCATGTACTCTGCACAACTCAAGTCGCACGATTTAACCAAAAATCAACGATTGATTACCCGATAGTTGCCCGGGTGCAAAATCATTCCAAAAAGTGTATGCTTGGTTTTATAGATGCAAAGTCTGGTTTATTGACACTGCCTTGATATTTCCCAGCTCGACATTTTGACTATAAATTGCAAAAAAAAAAAATTATAATGCCTTAGATCATTTTTTATTCTAGCAGCAATAAAGTCATCGTCTCTCAGGTTGACATTCACGTGAATTCTTCTTGAACTCGCACTGGTGCAGAAACCCAGTAGGATCCGTGGAACAGTTGGGACTAGAGGGGAGGTATCGGAATGTTCCAGTAAATTTGTCTTGTTAGTGGTGTCACGCTGCGGTGAACTCGGACGTCCGCAGCCAGCTCAGGTTGTTGACTTTATCAGAGCAGTCTGGGAGGCATTACTTCCACTCATAAAGTTCTCCAGTTCTCCATCTGCTTGTCCGCACTGTTGACATGATGAAAGAACAACTGGCTATCATTAGGAACCAGAGGACCACTGGATCTGTGAGGACGTCCTTCAACTTCACTGGTCACCTACATTTAAAGTTACTGGGTGAAAACGATCAACATCATAAAATAAATAATTTAAACAGTTTAAGTCAAGATACTGAACTCCTACAGGAAGACGTGAACGTAATCGTCGTCACCTTTTCTTTTCCTTGTCTGATCGGAGAATGAAACAAATTGTAAGGGACAGGAGTTCAAAATTATTCTCAACGTTTCTCAACGAGTGATAATGTGAGCAGCGAGACATTAGACGTCATGCTCCGAAAAAAAACTTCCAATGTCGAAACATATTGACAGATTTTTGAGCGCCGTTCAAGGCCAGCAAACACAGACGGGCGGGCTGTATTATAATGTACACTGTACATTTGGTAGATTGGTACTTATGGGGACATTTTACGAAAACACACTTAAAAGAACAGGGACATTTTTGGGTTGTATTATTTTAACCTCCTAAGGCCCAAGCTTTTTTATTTCTCTTTAAAAACTGCAAAGTTTTCCTTCACGGTAAAATTTATAAATAGGAAAACAATTTCTCTTCAGGACCAAAAAATTGCTGTCCACGTAAGTGGCCACTAACTCCTTAGGAGGTTAAGTAGGGTTGTCCAAAACAAACTTTTCGCACATATCCCAAATCTCCAATTCCGATATCAACTGATACGAATTTTTGCAGCCAAACATCTCAGGAGCCTACATGTGAGTCTTGCAAATTTGGCGAAAAACCCAGATGTATTGTAATCGAATTTTCGTTATCAGGGAATCATCATCTCCTGAGCAAAATACCTTAGCAAAATAAAATGTGAACCCGTTCCGTTTGGTAATCCAACCCGCCAAATTTGCGTTTAAATTGCGACCTTTTCTCTACAATGTCCGCATCTTCCCAATAGGTGGTGTTCAAAAAGCTAAAAGCAGTTTAACTAGAGATATCTGATATTAACTGCTGCTGATATTCAGTATTAAAGATAACATTTAACTTTCTGATACCGATATCAAACGATACCGATACATGCCAAAGTTGTCTACAGGTAGACATCTGGGTACCCTATGTGGGATTCCAGTAAATTCGTCTAACCCCAGGCATTGTTTGATCAGATTTTTATTACTAAACCAAAAATAAAACAATATTCTTCTTACCGATATCACGTAATTATGTAATTATCGTTTAAGCGATCTAGTTACGATCCGAGGAAGAGGTAGGAAACGGTATCTATGGAAGTTCTCTCGATGTCCGTGTCGGGCCTACAGCATCATTTCTTCTCCACACAGTTTTTCTCCTCAGAAATGTCTTGCAGGTGGGATCCATCAGGGAGAGTGGGCCGTGAACGCTGTAACATGATGAATGTATTTCTGTCCGAAATGTCTGAACTGCTCGATTTCAACCTTTTATCACTTCACAGCTGCCGGGCTCTTTGGTTTTACTTTGAAGTAACACAAAGAAAATGTTGGTTCTTTAAAATATCAACATATTCTGAGTGTGATCTCACACAACACACACGTCCATCTGGACACACAAGAACTTTTCTGGCTCCGTGTTCTCATATTCATAGTTACTGTTGCCTTCACTGACACTGTGTTTTATATATTTTGTTATATTTTGATGCCAGTTTATTTTACAATATTTTCTATTTCCTTTTTTTGACCTGTACTTGTTTCTTTGCTCAACCCTGATCTATCCTTCCTTCGATCCACCGTCACTGTCTGCGATATCATTGGACATTGACATGAGGAACCGTCAGGGACATTATTCCAAAACACTATATATCGTGAGAGGCATTTCAATGAAACTGGAAGGACACCGTTCACCACCACCAACCCCGGGTGCAATGATTTCTTTATCGACTTCACGATTGTTGGCGTTCTGATGAACTGGACGGAGCACTTTCAGAGGAGGAGCCATCAGCGTCTCTCTGTCGTCAGTCAGTCTGTAGCAGACCAGAACGGACAGACCAGACTGACCGCAAGACATTTTCTTGTGCTTACTTTTCGTTGACAATGTCACCTTGTGTTTGATCAGAGAAAGGCAGAAATTTGTCAGAAAAATTACTTTTTTTTTTACTAATATTTTCATTGTGTCTCAAATAGAAACAAGCTCCTCATTTGATCACAACTGTATTTTGTTTATATTTAAGCTTGTAACAGCTGATAAAGTTTCCTTCTTAAAAAATAAAAGAAATGAAAAATAAAAAAAACGTGAGCGTCTTTAATTACATTACATTACAATACATTTTGCAGATGTTTTATCCAAAGCAGTTCAGGAGTCAGAGTGAAAAGTCCAATCACACCCGACCGTCGAATCTTAAAGTGTGAGCTGTGAACTGATCACTCCTGAGATTCACTTGTAAAGTTTGAGGGTTTAAAAAAAAAAAAAAAAAAAAAAAAGACCTCTGCGTCTTTGGCTCCAAGAACCTGAGAGGTGTTAGGTCCACGTTTTGGAGAAAGGACTTGATTTATTTCCCTTCTCTCTCTTGTGAGTCAACTGAGGAAATCACTCGACTGAAAAAGCTAGCGTCTACTGGAACAATTCCGACTGACACGATATTGATGCCAGAAGCTGCTACACCGTGACCTCCACGCATAGAGATGACCCATATAGATGACCTGCTCACTTAGCTAACTCTCCTTTGTCTCTCCAAATTACCTCTGCCTGCAGTGATGTATCCAGAGAGAAGATTCTCAGAACAGATACGTTTCAAAGAATTGGAGTCTTCTCCTCCCTGGTTCTCGGTAACAGAGTTCAGGAATAATCCTCTCCTGCTAATTCACTCCAAGGACTGTGGGTTTGGGACCTGTTGGCCTCAGGTGGACCACAGCTGAAAACTATTTTTGGCTCACCGAGATGAAACTGGCAGGGAATCTGAAAACAGAAGAGAAGAGAGAACAGAATTGCTGTACTTCAACAAATGTTTCTTCTTTGGTTTTTTTTGGTTTTTTATTATTTTTCTTTTTTTGCTCTTTAAAAGATGGAATGTCGAAAATATTTTCCTGGTCTGTTTATTGTCACATTAAGAGACATTTGATTCTTTTAAAACTGGTTAATACAGAATATATTTGTTCTTTAGTTCTTATTAATGACTAATGATGATTAATGATGCCAATGATTAGTAATGTTGTGAGTAAATATGGAATTGTTTTTGGTCAAATAATATATATTATAAAAGCTTCTGTTATCTCTGGTGTCTGTGTACCAGGAGAGTTGTAGCCAATGCTGTATCTGGTTCTCGGTACCAGGATTGTTGTAGCTTACGTTATCTCTCGTGTCTGCACCGGTAGAGTTGTAGCCTTTGCTGTTCCTGGTATTTGTACCAGGACTGTGATAGCTAATGTTAGCTCTGGTGTATATACCATTGACCATTGTGTCCTATGTTGGCTCTGGTATTTGTACCAGGACCATTGGAGCTTACACTAGCTCTGGTGTTTGTACCAAGACTCTTGGAGCTAAGTTTAGCTCTAGTGTCTGTACCATGAGAGTTGTATCCAATGCTGTATCTGGTGTCTGTACCAGGACTGTTGTTGCTTCTGTTATCTCTGGTGTCTGTACCATGAGAGTTGTAGCCAATGCTGTATCTGGTATCTGTATCAGAACAGTTGTAGCCAACGCTGTACCTGGTGTCTGTACTAGG
This sequence comes from Paraplagusia blochii, assembly GCA_016785265.1. Taxonomy (NCBI): domain Eukaryota; kingdom Metazoa; phylum Chordata; class Actinopteri; order Pleuronectiformes; family Cynoglossidae; genus Paraplagusia; species Paraplagusia blochii. Next base: position 105,670 of record JAFBJS010003906.1, read on the forward strand.
ACAGTTATAGCAACTGCTGTATCCATACCATAAGAGTTGTATCCAATGCTGCGTCTGGTGTCTGTACCAGGACTGTTGTTGCTACTGTTATCTCTGGTGTCTGTACCATGAGATTTGTAACCAATGCTGTATCTGGTGTCTGTACCAGGACAGTTGTTGCTTCTGTTATCTCTGGTGTCTGTACCATGAGAGTTGTATCCAATGCTCTATCTGGTGTCTGTACCAGGACAGTTGTTGCTTCTGTTATCTCTGGTGTCTGTACCATGAGATTTGTAGCCAATGCTGTATCTGGTGTCTGTACCAGGACTGTTGTTGCTCCTGTTATCTCTGGTGTCTGTACCAGGACAGTTGTAGACAATGCTGTATCTGGTGTCTTTACCAGAAGACTTTTAGCCAATGCTGTATCTGGTGTCTGTACCAGGACTGTTGTTGCTCCTGTTGTCTCTGGTATCTGTACCTGGACTGTTGTAGCTTACGTTATCTCTGGTGCCTGCACCAGGAGAGTTGTAGCCAATGCTGTATCTGGCCAGTGTACCAGGACTGTGGTAACTGATGTTAGTTCTGGGGTCTGTCCCAAGACCATCGTGTCCAATGAGGGCTTTTGTGTCTGTACCATGACCATTATGGCCAAAGTTAGCTCTGGTATTTGTACCAGGACTGTTGACTGTTGTTGACTGAATGTATGTGGGTTGACTAAGATCATGTCAATTGGTCCAATCGTTTATCGCTTTGTTTTGTTTTGCTGGTCTTCAGGCAGATGTTTATCTTGGAACTTGTTTTGACACCTCTGATGTCCGGACCATAATCAAACTCATGGCCCAGCTTGTTTTTGGGGGGACACTGGCCCTTCACAGGGGTTCAGAAAAACCAGTGTTACACTTCAAAAGGAGAGTGGCTTTGAAGACCCCAGAAAGTTGGGGGAACAGTATGAGGCTAAGTGATTTACTGCAGCTGACAAGTATAGTTCCAGATGTGCATCATTAACCGTTCACCTTTTATTAAAGTATTTGAAAAATATTTCAGAGGTTCCTGAACCTGGCCTGGTGTGTCTGTCTCTGTGACTCATCTCAGCCCAGTCCCAAAACATCTGATCCCCACCACAAATCTGCAGCAGATTACACAGTCGACAGCACTCCGCCTCCACCGTCATTGGACTCAAGGTAAAATAACAAGTTTTGTTGACTGAACGGAATCGAATCAACTTCAGATGTTCTCCTCAAGTTCTTCAATGGCCATAGGTCAGTTGGGCCATAACAACTAATTACATTAAGGAGAAACTGTTAAATGTTGTAAAACATACCAGATACCAGAGAACAGGTCGTGTCCTGGTCCGGTGGAAGACAGGGTTCATCGGCTGTGGTGGCTCCACATGTTACAGCAGAGATTTCAGTAAGCGAGCGAAAGAACAACGTGATTTTATAGAAAAACTTTTTTTGCCATGTGTCCAAACATGTAATAGCCAGTTTTGATGTCTACTGATACCAATACAATTCTGGTAATTGTATTTATTTAACCTGTACGAACTACAGTATGAGTGTGAGAGAAATAAAATGAGCTGCAATGCTGCCATCTAGTTACTTTTACTTGAACATACAGCTGTTTAACCCCCAAACTATTTTTTGGGTGCACATTTGTTGCAACAAATATATTATATATTTTATATGAATTGCTCATAACTGTGCTTGCATTTTATCTTTTTTATTTGTTTGAATGTGAGCACATATAGTATAGTATTGGTAGAATGTTAGAATATATTTAATATACATTTTTAGAAATATGAGTATATATTTTATATATATTTTTTGTTTGAATGTGAGCATTTCATATTTATATTGAGTGTATATTGGCAGTATATATTTTATTTAGCTCAGCATATATTTAATACACATTGTTGATAATTTTGACATATATACGTATATATACATACATATTTTGTTTGAATTTAAGCATATATTTCATAGAACATATACATTTTTAGAAATATGAGTATATATTTTATAGCATATATTTAATACACATTGTTGATAATTTTGACATATATACGTATATATACATACATATTTTGTTTGAATTTAAGCATATATT
>JAFBJS010003907.1:0-124102 GCA_016785265.1 Paraplagusia blochii
TAATATATTATTTGCTTCATTAACCACTAGGCCACCACTTTTGCCCTCTCTCTCTTTATATATATATACATATATACTGTATATATATATATATAAAATTTAATTTAAATGCATGTTATGTTGATTAGCTGCAAAGAAGTCTAAGAATATTACATATAATAATATATACACAGTATATGTATATATATACTGTATATATATATATATATATATATAGCTGTATATAGTGTATATAGCTGCGCAGAATTAACGTCCCCTTAAATTACACCCCTGTCTATCTTTGTCGACTCATAACAAGTTCTAGCTCTAAATCCTTGAGTATTGACATTAAAATATGAGCCAATCATGACCGTGTAGCCAGCAGGAATATTCCAACCTGACAATAAAAACCTTGAAATCCTGTAAGTGCAGTTAGATTCTATCAATCACTGAAGATTTGGCAACTGCGGGAAAATGTGATTGGAATTAATGCAGGAAATAATCCATAATAAATTCTGCAGCCCACACACACGCTGCACCATGCTGCTACTGCACATACACTGTCAGCTACTTAAGACTTCCACCCCAATAATTAATTTGTATGGTGGCCAAATGGAGGCTGAAGGGGAAAATCGTGCAGCACACAAGTGCTGCATAAAGTCAATTAAAGTCTGAGGGGTCAATTATTTTGCGGACGTTGTCACACTGCAAGAAGTGCACTGCCATCAGCTACTGTGCACGGACATACTGTGTGTAAAGCTGGGGATTTCAGACTTTGAACCGATGATTTAACACGATTTACGACAACCTATGGTGTGATAGTAACTACACCAAGAAGATGTAAAGGTTGAGGTGGTAATGAATATTGAGATTAGTGGACTTTTAAAGCACCTCAGCCGACTGCTCAGACTGTGACAACAACAAAGACAAAGTTGTCACTGGGAGACATAGAAACACGAAATAGTTTTTATAAATTAATTTTTTGTCCCTATGCCATGCCCCGCCCCTCCGTTAAAGAACCAAAAAAATTTATTTTGTGCATGGCATCTACTGCAAAATCAAAAGATGATTTTCATTCCGTCCTCGTGCTATTATCATTTTTGAGACAATGGCTCCAAAAATATAAACACATGCAACCCTTACACTTCAAAAGGATTAACCAGAATACTTCCTACAAATCTAGTCAATACCCAAAAAAAAAAAAATGTATAAATTCATTTTTTTCGTCCCCATTCCATGCCCTCCCCCTCTGTTTGAGAACCAAAATTTTATTTTGTCCATGGCGTCTATTGCCAAACCATGCATTATTTTTATTTCGTCCTTGGCCAATTATTCTTTTTGAGACAATTCTGGCTCCAAAGTTGTAAACAAATGCAACCCTAAATGTTTTTTGTTTATCACAATAGTTTCTACAAAACTGTTATTGCACTTCAGTAAAATAAAATTAAATCTAGTCTGCAATTCCCAAAAAATTTTAGTTTTAAAAAAAATATATTTTTTCTGTCCTTGTTCCATGCCCGGCCCCTCCTTTTGAGAACCAAAAACTTAATTTTGTTCATGCCGTCTCTTGCCAAACCAAGCGTTATTTTCATTCCGTCGTCGGCCAATTATTCTTTTTGCAACAATGTAACCGTTTAACCTCAAATGATTTTTGTTTATCACAATAGTTCCTACTGTTGCTGCACTTCAGTAAAATAAAATTAAATCTAGTCTGCAATTACCCCCCAAAAAATTAAGTTTTTTAAAAAAAATTTTAATAAATATTTTTCAAAAATTATATTCATGCCCCGCCCCACCTTTTGAGAACCAAAAACTTTATTTTGTGCATGCATTCTACTGCGAAATTAATAGACTACTTTCCTTCCTTAACTTTTCAAGTTGCACAATTTCTCCAACTCAACACAGAACTGTTGCACAAATCTGCTCGACGTCTGCAGCCCCGCAGCCCTTACGGCTGACATCACGTCCTGCCGTCGTGACGTCATCTGACACCTGACCGAGAAAACACATGCTGACCCTTAAACTGTCAAACACGGGGAGATGCGAGACGCTACAAGAGTTTGTGGCAGCAGCCGTTGAATTATGCATGCGCCCAACGTCCTCTAAACGCTTGTTATTTAGTGGGAAGAAAGTGGAGAGGAGTAAAAAGTCGATGCTGCGTTTGACAGCCGAACACAGCGACCTCTGCTCAGCCTAAATGTCAGACATGGCTGCGGCACAGCTCGACCTTCTGCCGGGGGAGAACAAACTTGGTTCCAAACGCCGGGTTTTATCTCACTTTTACCGCTCGTTCATGTTACGACACGTCTCTCAGAGTGAAGCCCGGCCTCTGGTAGCTTCGGCGGCTACTTGTGTTGATTCACACGACGTCACAAAGCGGGCGGTAAAGTGTGTTTATTACCTTCGCTTGAAGTCCCGCTCGTAGGGTTTGAGGTAAGGGTCCATTTGGAGAAGGCAGCTGAACTCGGGGATTGAAACATTATCCTCCGACTCTGCCATGTTTCCTCCAGACATGAGCAATCGAGCGCCGGCTGCTGCTACTGTTGGACCTAGAGTGCTGTGTCGGTGTGTGCGTAGGATCGTATTGTCTGGCGACATCAGCGAATCAGCCGCTCTGTCCATGTCTGTCCTTATCACCTCTGTCCAGAGTCAGGTCAAGGTAACGGGAAACTCGAACTTTAACTGAAACTCTGTAAGTTTCCATAATTATTTAGGTTAAAAATTATAATAAAGAGTGAAAGTAGCCCCTAAAGAACAAGTGTCAAACTATGGCCCGGGGCCCAAATCTGGTCCGCAGTGTAATTATTTTTGGTCCACAAGATAAAATCAAATGTGTACTGGAGTTGGCTCACCAGTAAGAACAATATGAACAATGTTTCCGCACCTTGATGTGAAAGTTGAATTTATGATAAAATTTTATAGATTTGTTCTCCACATTTTGTGGTAAATCCTATAGTCATATTTCTTTGTGGATCACAATTTTTACTTTATATTTTTCCTTTTCTCCTTTGAAAAGAACATTGTTTATCAATAAATGCAGACCTGGTCAAACTGAGGCCCGTGGGCTGGATGTAGCCCATTTGCCTTATTAATCTGGCCTGCCCAACTTGTGCAAATTATTCCATTAAGTTAAGTTGTTATTATGCTTCAGTCTTTGTCCTTCAATGCCAACATTTACCAAATTTTGAATTTTAGCCTCTGAATTTTACATGTATCTTAGTTCACACGAATCTATCTGCAGCTTACCTGTCCCCTGTGTCATATTAGTCAAAATAATTGGCCACACCTGTATTAACATATGTGGAATAGTGTCACTAAGGATGATCAAGATGTTCATATCACAAAAAAATGTGATTATGACAACATGACATTCCCTGTTTTGTAACTGTATAATATGGAAATGTCTTCAGGAGGCACACTTGAGGCTAGAAGGATACATGTTTGAATCCACCAGCTGCCAGGTTGCCACTGAGGTGCTCTGAACATAGCATCATCCCGGATCTCATGACTTCCACTGGGTCCACCACCCACAGGAAGGCTCACAGTATGGAGCAGTGTGATTTGGTTGACGGTTGTGTGAAACTGTTTGGAGAAAAAGCTAGAGAAGCCACATTGAGATGGTTTGGACATGTTCAGAGGGAAGGGATACAGTGGATACATTGGTAGAAGAATGATCCTAGAGATGGAGCTACCAGGTAGGAGACAAAGAGGAGAATCCAAGGTCCTGATAAATGTGTTGATTATTTTATAATAAATTCAATTTTTTTTGTGGCATCTATCTCTAAACCATCTGCCATTATGTGTCACGTTTCTATAGATATGATCTCACTGTCAGTGGCCTCCATAACTTTCATCACAAACTACTTTACTGAAGTGGCAGAACTGTCCTAATGGACTGCAGACAGGTAACCTTGCAATAATTTACATCAAATCCTTCTCCAAAGGGCTGATAAATAAAATATGCACATACTGACTGAAGGAAGGGGGACGGGGGGGGCAGGGGGAAGGTGTCCTTGTCACTGAATAAAACTGTCCAAACTAAAGGTCACAGTGTGAGTGCCATTCTGTTGAGCTGTCTGGCTGTAATAGACGGGACAAGAGTGTCATGGTCTGCCCCGCAAAGTTATGCTAATAAAAGTTTTTTTTTATCATTGGAAAGACATTGAACCCAGAGACCGTGACAAATTAAAGGAAGGGATTTACACTAATGGCCGTTCAATTGACCAAACTGAACTAAACAGGACTCAACTCAAAGGAGAAGTGGAAATGTTACAGACAGATCTTTATTTCCTCTCAACCAGTCACTGAGCACAGAATAGTTCGCCCTCAAACTACTTTGGTTGTTTGTGAGGTGGCGATTATTTAGTGTTGATTAATTCTGGCTTAAACACAAGCACCGTTCAGACGCAGCCTTCCAGTGGGCTCAACACCCACAGGAAGGCTGACAGTATGGTGTAGTGTGATTTGGGTGGCAGTCGTGGAGACAGCTGCCCCTGAAACCTGGTGACAGATAAGAGGATGAAGATGAATGAAAGTATATGTGTGTGATGTATTTTCTCATAAATCAAGTTTAATTAATTGAAGAATAATACTTTATATGAGCCATTTTTTTGATTTTGCATAACTATTACATAGAAATCTTAAAGTATTGGTGTTAAGAGAAAAAGGCTAGCAAGAGAGAACTTTATTAGCACCTCGAGCTGAAGTATCGTTCAGAAAATATGGTAATAGGTAAGAGTGGAAGATTGAGATGGTTTGGACATGTTCAGAAGAGGGACAGTGGATACATTGGTCGAACAACAATTCAAGGGATGGAGCTACCAGGTAGAAGACAAAGAGACTAGCTGAAAGGAAAAGAAGAGGTACAGTTTAGAGGTGAGTTTAGATGTTTAAAGCAATATATTTTTACCTTTGATTATTCGAGACAAGGACGAAGTTCAAATCAAGTGCAAAATCAATCAATCAATCTGTAACATTTCATTACATTACAAAACATTTGGTAAATGATCTTATCCAAACCAACTTAAGATTTGATGAACAAGACCAATCCTTCATCTGCTTATTTCTTACTGGGTCACAGGGGCAGCAGTCTCCACCACTGCCACCCAAATGACACTGCACCATTCTGTGAGCATTTCTGTGGGTCCGGACGATGCTACGTATAGAGCACCTTAGTGGCAATTTGTGTTGACTTGGGTCCCCAAGACTTCAGGTTAGAATCCACCAGCTGTCAGGTTGCCACTGAGATGCTCTGATCTTAGCACCGTTCCGACCCACATAACTTTCAGTGGGCTCTCCATGCACTCAAATGGTTGAAAGTATGGTACAGTGTGATTTGGGTGGCAGTGGTGGAGACCGCTGACCCTGTGACCAAATATAGATGAGTGAATGAAAAAAGTATCATTTACCTTAACAGATTTAGCAGATAGTTTTATCGAAAGCATTCTACGGAGGAGGATTAGCATTGTCAACCATGGGGTTCCTCTGGGAATCAAACTTTCTGCTCTCAACTTCTTCAGCAGACATGCCAACTTCTACACTATGGAACTATCAGTATAAGTCAATTAGAGATGAGAAACATTGGCAGTTGTGCGGAAGAAATTATCACTTTCACGATTCCTTCCTGGTGGAATCGCACAAAGATCTGCCCAAATGTTGTGCCAAGGAAATGAGCAACGGAAGCTTGCTCCGTTGACCAGTATCGCAACTGAAACTACCACCAAAAGAAGGACACTATCTCACTGCTTTCACAAAGATGGGAACCAGGATGGACGTCATTCAGAGCAGAACTCCTTTGGACCCTGTTGATCTACCTGTGCAATAAAAGAAAGAACCAAATGTTTTAATCAAAACAACAAAGTGAAATCCGTTGTGTGAAACTGACACAAACGTTGCGTCTGTGCAATGTGAGTGGCACCCTTGTACTATCGAGATTAGATGTTATCCTGTGAAGCAACAGATCTCCTTGTTTCCCTCATTAGCAGGAATGAGACGCTACACCTCTGTCAGAAACCGGAAGGTGTAAATTAGAGGTGAGACAAGGAAAAACAAAAAGATAGAGTAGTGAGTAGAGGAAGAGTTTGTTGGATTTAGTGATATGTCTTACGCATAAAAACGAGAAAAAGGAGCTTAGCAGTAAAATGGTACGTGCCGTACGTTACACAAACACAAAGTTTATCATAGTATGAAAAGAGGGAAGCAAACTTCTTGTCATTATGACCCACAACAATAACAGACCCATCACCAAAGGGAACAATGGGCGGCCTTGAGCACTTATTGAGAATTGATTGGGGATGGTGCCTTGCTCAGTGAACTCAGTGGTAACCTGACAGCTGGTGTATTGGAACCTGAAACCTTTCAGACCCAAGTCTTCTTCCAAGAGCAATAGGCTCTAACAGTAAAAATGTCATAACCAAGACCGTAGAAACATCTCAAGAGCAAGTGAATGTAGAACCATCTAATGTATCCAACAACTGGTGAGGGACACCTTTGTAGGGGAAGAATTTGTTGGATTTAGTGGTATGTCTTGACAGTGCCAGGCTCAGAGCAACCTTGCAGATGGTTGTTTCAAACCTGGAACCCTCTGCACCCCAGTCCCCTTCCTTAACCAATAGGCCACCACAGTAGAAATCGTCATAACAGGGACTCTAGAAACATCTCAAGAGGAGGACTTACATTTGCGAGAATAGGTGGCAGGGATGAAGGGACGTGTTTGCATTTTCACTTTTTTGCCAATGATGGTTTTCATGTCACCACTACAAGATGGGTTTTCCCTGCCTATGCTTCTAAGCCATAATGGTAGGCAAATGTAAAACCATCTAATTTATCCAACAACTGTGGAGGTACACCTTTGTAGGGGAAGAATTGCTCAGAGCACCTCAGTCGTAACCTGGCAGCTGGGGATTTCAAACCTGGAACCATCTGCACCCCAGTGCACTTCCACTAGGCCACCACAGTAGAAATCGTCATAACAAGGACTCTAGAAACATCTCAAGAGGAGGACTTCCAAGACTTCCTCCACCTATTCTTTGCAAGAATAGGTGGAGGAAGCAGGGGTGAAGGGACGTGTTTGTATTTTCACTTTTTGAAAGTCACAAATGAAAGTGAATGTAGCACAATCCACTGTATCCAACAACTAGCAATATTAACTTTTGTAAAGGAAGTATTTGTTGTATTTAGCGCTATGTCGTACACATTAAAACGAAAACAAAACCTTTGCAGTTAGGTGATTGTAGTCACGCTATCACAGGAAGGAAGGAAAGAAAACTGGCGAATGCAATGAAAATCCACTTATGTAGCTTTATTTCACCGCTTCAATTGGCGATTAATTACCAGGCCAAATTTATTTAGATACAATATGTTAACATGATAAAATAAAATTTACTACAAACACCACTTGTCGAGTAAGTCATAAACCATCATAAATTGACTCACTATTCTGTTTATTTACCATATATATTTTATATGTTATCTTATGTTTGTGAGTTTTTATTTCAGACATTTTGGGGTTCTCAGTTTTGTCTTAGACAAAGGAAAAAAATCAGTCCGAATCATGAATTGTACAATAACAGAGAGAAGTGTTTGAAAAAGAGCTTAAACGCTGAGTTCAAAAGCTTAAAATCTGTCCAAACAAAGCGTCCTTTTACTTGTATAAATAAGGGGAAAAATTCTAATAAATAAAAATGAATAAGTGGAAGCAAGCTGTGGGCAGCAGCTGTGAGAAAAACACAATAGTTATTTGTCAGTTCCTACTGATTTTTGTTATTTTTTTATAGCTTGGGTTTATTGTTCTAAATGATTAATCACAGGACAAGTGGCACAAGTCAGCAGTTATAGAAAAAAATATCAAAATGAATCTGTCATACAGCAAGTTTTTCTTTTTAAAAGATATTTTATATTGTATAAATTGAAATTTCCTTCAAAATCTATTTAGTCTACCAACTTTGTACTGCAAACTATACCACTCACGTAGTACGTTTTCCGTGCCTCCGACTGCGGCAAATTTGATCATCTATAGTATTAAATATCATCCAGTTCTTTGCTTCACTGTTAGGCTCGGACATTTGCATGATTTATAAGCCGTAAAAGCCTAAAAATATGCATCGAACATTGCATTTAACTCAGCGCCAATCCCTCTAAATTGAGCTATATAAATTAAACTGCTCAAGCGAGCCTATCTTAACAGGTCTCCCTAACACAAAATGGAAATGTATGATAATTAATGAGAAGCTAAATTGGGTATAACAATGTGGATCCAGGCAGGGTACAGACAGGCTCCTTCTGTTAGGGATCAAATTAGATGTCACGGATCAGTGTGGTGAAATACTACGGCTCCCATAGAATGAGTACTCGAAGAGGACGACACCACTTTTCCATGAACACCGCCGAAGTGGGAAGGTTAACTCTCAGCAATAAAAGGAAGCCTGGGAGAATTTGAAGGAAGCTAATGAGAGGCGATAACATTCACTGCAGACCTTAATTTCGAGGATGGTGGTTGGGGAGGTTGGGACCAAACTGACATATAACAGAGAGAAAGAGAGAGACGCAAGGGGGTGGGGGTGGTGATCACAATGGTGTTTGAAAGACAAAGCCAAAGCAGAAATGTGAGTCTGTGTGAGGCGGACCGGGGATCCATGTGCTGACTGAGAGCCCATGGGTCCAGGGCAGGATTTTTCAATGCAGATAAGAGGTTCAGTGGGAAGTGTCCTGTCAGCACTTTCGTGACTGTTTGGGGGACACACTGGAGTGGACCAATTAATCCAACCATCCCAGATGCTGTTCAGTGCTCAATGTTCATATTTTATGTCCCTTCATTACAGCATTGCCACAACCAATCAACTTTATCGATGCCTCTTCCTTATTCCATCTTTTACTCTGACTCCATCAATCTCCTCTTTGTTTCCTACCTGGTAGCTCCATCTCTAGGATCATTCTTCTACCAATGTATCCACTGTCCCTCCTCTGAACATGTCCAAACCATCCCAATCTGGCTTCAGCCCACTAGAACATTTTGTTCCTCAGGTGCAGGCCTTTTTGTGGGTCCACCAATTTCTAAACCTAGATTGGGAACCAAACTTTTCTGCTACCAAGCCCCTCTGTTAGGGATCCACCTGCCTAAGGCTAGACTCAAGATCTTTCTTTTTGATATTGCCCATGGTCTGTGGGCTGGTCCTTGGGACCTAGATATGGACCTACATATGTTGCCTCTTCCTCTCTCTTGTCTTTCCTTTATCTCTAATTTCCTTCAGTGCAGTGGATTAACACATTTGGCCAGGGATCCCGTGTCCCCAGGGTCTCTTTTCTCCCCCCTAGAAAACCCATAGCCGTAAACCGGACTCAGGACTCAGCCTCCAAATCATGGCCTAACTCCCCTAGGACCTTATTGCCGGGGTTCTTAACCCACAATTACAACTTTGCAGTTGGAATAAACTTGGATTTATTCTGCAAGGACTTTATAGTATCTTTTGTTAACCTGTATAGATTTGTCCGTCCTGGGTGAGAAGCCCCTCCACTCTAGGGTTTATTCCCGGGAACCAGGATTCCCATAAAATGCGATCAGAACCATTTCCTGGGCGATGACGCGTCCGAGTGTGTGTTTTTTCTTTTTCGCAGTCGATTCGGTCTACAATAAAGAATTTAGTTGTAGGATACATGCCTAATGTATTAAGAAATGATCACGAAATAGTTTCCTTTAACACATTTCGCTTTTAAATTGGTGTTATGTAAAAATATTATTTAGGCTATAATGATTGGCCAGTTTTTCTAAAGACGATTTAAGAAAACGAACCTGTCATGTCAATGTTGCAGATGATTCTTCAAGTGCCTTGGGGTTGATATGATATGACACTATAAACAAATAAAATTTTAGTTGAGTTAATGAATACAAGTGTAAGTCCATCAGGATAGAAAAGGGTCAACTTAATGGTGTTTGTATTAGAATCAGTGACAGTGCGCTGCTGACAGTCCTAAAATAATAAGTGTCTTCAACGTCCTGTCGGAATCCATGTTGATTTGCATTAATATAATTATTATAATGACATAATGTTCTCCATTTAATGTCAATAATGCTTGATTAAGATGTGAATAATTTGACAGAACGTATTCATTATTAGATAAGCTGCTGGCTCTCAACCTTCAGTCCGAGTTCAGCCGTTCGCCTCTCTGCAAAAAAAATTGCTTCCATTAAAATGCCAGCTCAACATCCTCATCCTTTATTTGACCTGGCAGTTGTCACAGTTGGAGAAATTGTTGGTATTAACGTGATTTAAAAGTATAATTAAAGATAATTAGCCGGAGAAAAGAATCTGTCCGCCGTTTTTTGCTGAGGCGTCCATCAGTTTTAATGAAAAATGTAAAAAGTGGAAGTCATTTCTTCTAAAGCACATTACAAATGAACCTGTTTATGGCGCTGCTGTTTCTCATTCCAGGGGAAAAAAAAAATTGGTGTTTCCAAAAAGAACAAAATATACTTGTGATTTCTTTTTAATTAATCTTGCACGAACTCAGACAAATACTCCCTGCAATATTTCATTACCCTTTTGAAACCCCTCTACCGATCAAGGACTGAAGAAACTTTGCTGTAAAACTACAAGGATGACAGGATGCCATACTTAGCTTGTAGGCCTTCACTTTGGCCCAGAGGCAATGTCTTTGTCTCTAGTGTGGACCTCCAGGACGGGTTTGAATCCCAGTTAAATTGGTTGACATGCCGTCAGTGTTTGGCAAGATACTTTGAAAAAGTAATTTATTACTTTACTAGTTACTGCTCTCAAAAAGTAACTGGTTACATTACTCGTTACTAAATTATAAAAGTAACTAATAACTAGTTACTTTACTTTAGATAATAATAAAAACACATTAAAAAGTTTAGTGTTGTGTTCTGCAGCAACTATCATAATGAAATGTAGTGGTACATTAAAAAAAATAGATGTTTAGACTTTTTGACGGGCATCTACATTGCAACCTCAACTTCCCACTTGCCGTCATCTTGCTAGTGGGTGTGTGCTGCACGCGTGTGTGTGAGACGGTTTATTTCCCTATAAGGCAAGAAGACCCGCCCAGGTCTCTTTCTGATTGGCTTAGCCTGAAATGTTAACCTATGTCAACCAATCATCGCTCCTTTTCAACACATGGGTTCAGTTAATGTGCGCAGCCATCTTTCACTCATGACTGGCAGTCAGCAGACAGGCTCGGCTGCCACAAAGTCTTCTCTCCGTGGCCAGGAGAAACCGTCCATTTGGACCACAGATAGTAACGAGTAACGAGCCCCTTTACACCACAGTAACAATAACTGTGTTAGTGAAAAGGAAAGGTAAAATGGTACATTATTAGTTACAGAGAAAAGTAGTTTTGTTACGCAACAGGGTTACAAGTAACGTTAGTCCCAACACTGCTTGCCGTTGGTTCACCATTTGCAGGATGGTAAGGTAGAGTGCGATATGATTGGGTAGCAGTTGTGAAGTCTGCTGCTTCCGGTAACGGATAAGCGGATCAAGATGGATATTCAAAAAATCCCCAACAAAAACACATTAATGTAAAAAACAACATGGAGACATTGTTATTGACATCCAATAAGGGCCAAACCAGGTAGTTTCCTGGGGCCGTGGCCAAAAAAACAGGTCTTTTGTTGGGTACACTGATAGAGTGGGGACCCAAGCAATATCTTGCATGAAGCCCCAAGAGGCCCTAGCACCACTCCTTCATCCATCATCCAAGGCCAGTAGTTACAGCTGTGCAGGTCGCAAGTGGTGCCAAAGATAGAAGTTTGAGGTCACTGGCATGGGTTATTGGCTCAGTTCAATACTTAATAGATTTTTATCGGTTTTAACCATTGTGCTTTCTTTAAAGAACCAAGTTACAATGAAGAAAATAAGCAATTTATCAACAAGCAGTCCTGATGGGGAGGAGTGATTGTTAGGAACAGAAATGATAAATTCAACTTATTTCCATAAAACAACAGCATCAACACAGCTGTCGATTGTATCATTATATATAATTATATAATAATAATCCACCAGCTGCCAGGTTGCCACTGAGGTGCACTAAGCATAGCGATGACTCAACACTCACAACTCCCAGTGGGCTCAGCACCCACAGGAAGGCTCACAGTATGGAGCATTTGCGTGGCAGTTGTGGAGACCCAGTAACGATAAGTAACGACGGATGAGAAGACAAAGATGACTTGATGAATATATAAACCAGACACTAGGGGGCACAGTGTCGTCCTATTGTCGGTCCCAAGCCTAACTGGTGAGGGTGGCGTCAGGAAGGGCATCCTTTGGCCAAATCAAATATGTGAAAGCAAAATTCTTTCCATGGGCCAATCAACAATGACAACAATGCAAACCAGGGCCTGGGGGCCATATGTGGGCCGTTTGATTTAGTTATCGGGCCGGCCAAACTTCCCTAAATTATTATCCCTAACTTATTAGGAGTTTTTTTCATTCACACATGACTTGTACATACCATATATTTAAGTTCATGTGAACTCAGCATCTACCTGGTACAACGTCTACCTTGCTAACTTGTTAAGGCCAGGTAGATGCTGAGTGCTTAGTGGGTCACTGGGTCTCCAAACTGCCTCCGTGGCCAGTTATAGGACCGATTGTGGTCCAGGATTGAAAAAAAGTGATTCCCTGACCTACAGGGTACTGTTGGAAATTTGACTGCTGTTGGTTGAAGACAAAGAAGCAATGAAGTGTTTGCAGTGTTGGTCTGAAGGTCTGACAAGAACAATGCTACAGATGGAGGTACCAGGTTGGACACAAAGAGAAGATTGATGGATGCAGTGAGGGAGGACATGGAGGTAGTTGGAGTAGAAGATACAGAGAACAAGGGGAGACGGAAAACATTGACTCACTGTAGCAACCTCTGAAAAAGAGACAAGCTGAAAGGAAACTGTGGCATTTTAACGTCAACTTATTTTCTATTGAGTAATTGCTGTGTTTTCTGTGTACGGGTAGGAATACACTACAGAGATTGACTTCAGTTAATATAGCTACAAGGAAATAAAATTACATTGATCCGTTACCTACACTGTCCACTTGTCCTTTAAGCTGGAGTCGTTCCCAGCTGACACGGTGAGCGGGGGGTTAGACCCTCACTGACGGATGGATGGAAGAACATTGGAATAGATGGATGGACGGAATTAAACTCTCTATTGTAAAAGTGCTCTTTAATCTTCCACTCCAACCTGCGTGCTGTGGGATTTCCCTGTGTGCCGCAAGATAGAATTGTGCAATAAACACTTTTTACCCCCCTGTGATTCCTGCGGTAATTAGGTTCAATTTTTTTGCTTTTACACCTGAGGCATAAACTAATAGTAGATTTGGGAACAACATGAACACGAAGACTCCGTTCACCTAGTGTTTTTAAAAACACAGTATTTAGGTTGTTTGTGGTGATTAGTGATAATGACGCTGATGGATTTTTTTTTTCCTGGTGGCTGTTGTGCATGTTTCCTGATCTGTGATATATATATATATATATATATATATATATAATTATTAAAGCCCACATATGTATATATATATGTGTGTGTGTGTGTGTGTGTATATACACATATTTATATATATAAATATATACAGTATATATATATACATTAAGAATACATATTCTGAATGTATTCAATCAATCAAATCTTATTATTATAGCCCACATTTACAAATCATATTTGTCACACAGGACTTTACAGGGTTAGTAACATCCTCTGTCCTTAGCCTGGATAAGAATATATTTATCAGAATAAATATATAAAAATATATTTATTTAAAAATATATACATTTCTAAAAATATATATTTTTAGAATTTCTAAAAATATATTTATTCTGATAAATATATTTATCTGTTATATTTTTGCTATATTCCGTAAGGAAGCTACCATTGCTCTAGTGCTTGAACAAGCCTCCAGTCACTAGTTGGCAGCAACTCATACAGTTGTTTATACAGATAAAAATACTCACCTTATTTAGATTCTTGATAGCATTTCAGTCTATATAAGGTAGACTGGGAGGGGGCGCCATAGCATTTTTATCTCCTAATGGTGCATGGTTGAAATGAATGAGAACTGCTGTTTAAGGGTAATTGACTACAGAAAGAGTTTTGTGTAACAACCAGATTCACGTCACATGACCCCAACCAGAAACTCCAAGTGATTGGTCGAAGTTAATGGTAGCAGTTAAACTATAAGGGCTACACTGTGTTAAAAATGACATGCACTTAAAAACCTATAATTCTCATTAATCAACAATGTGCCTTATGAATTCTCACCAGCATATGTTTTGGCAAAGTGTACAGCTACTGTACTGTAAATACAGTTACATACTGTAGTATTCTGTCTTTCAACATTGCAGAGTAATGCATACTGGGCTTCAATGAAATGTTATGGTGTGTGGACCCAAAATGCAACTGAAGACAATAAGGAAAGAAAAGGAAAATCATTGTCATTGTGATCCACACTGCATACAACAAAATATGACCTCTGCATTGAACCCATCACCAAAGTGAACCATGGGCAGCTTTGGGCTGCCCGGGGAGCAGTGAGTGGGGATGGTGCCATGTTCAATGGACCACAGTGGTAACTCAGCAGTTTGTGGATCCGAACCTGGAACCCTACGGACCCTAGTCTGCTCTCTAGGGTCACACAACTGTTAAACTAAGACACTTAAATGAAAACCAGCAGAGGTGGCTCAGCACTTTAGGTTCAAATCCACCAGGCCACTGGTGTTCCTCACCCAACTTCCAGTGAGCTCAACAACCTGAGGGAAGGCTGACAGTATGGTGCAGTGTGATTGGGTGGCAGGTCTGGAGCTAGCTGCCTCTGCTACCTGGCAATAGATGAAGATGAATAAATGAACTGAAGATGAAAACTTGTATTATTAATAATGAGTTATTTTTGTTTTTTGTGTCACTTGACGCGCCTTTTGTACAACAAATAACCAAAAGCAGACCATTTATTGATGGTAACTTATAATCCAAAATATATGGTAGGTTACATTGTACAAGATTAATGGTAATTGTTATGTGTTTTGTTGGCTTTTAATAATGATACAAAGAAATATTGTTGTTGAAAGAAATTGCCAAATTAGAATCGATTTCTGGAATCACCTCATGATTACCTCATAACGATTCAGCAAATACTTAATACTTATTTGGTATGTATACCATAAAAATATAACAGCATTTCTGTCCTCACCAAATGCCCATGGTGAGGAGCTCCCATTATACCTGATGTCAGCCCAACCATGCCCCCCCTCCTGGGCTCACGAGAACCATCTCAGAGTAGACCTGGTTGGAGAGATGCCACAGATGGTGATAAGTCGGTGTAATCCCTGCAGATTTCCCTGGGTTCATAAACAGTAAGACAAGCAGCAGGTCCCTGGATCTGAACAAACACTTCTAAATCAGGGGGTGTTTATCTCCCCTGTTTGGGGTTGAGGTTGTAATTATTGCAAACAAGAGCAAACATGCAAAGAGAAGTGGATTTCACAGATCTAATTGATTGAGGTAAAAACAGCAGATTAAGCCCGCGGTAATCATCACCTTGCCATCCCTGTCACATCTGCCTCTGGAAACTATTAGATTTGTGATGGTTTGCAGCACCTGAAGTATTTATCATAACAAACCAGCAGCTTTCAAAGTGATGCAGGGTGCTTTTCATTTCTCTAGGCGAAATCGGAAAAACAAAAAAAAATAAACTAAGGACGGTTGGAAATGGCTCATTGATATGTACCTCACAGAAAACAACAGATTTGTGGCTCATGATAGGCATGTCCATGAATCTAACCCTGAATTCTCTGGCAGGAAGAGTGAATGTGTTGAGATAATTGACAATGTCCTTAGTGAAATGAAATGCTGTGAATGCCGTATGGTTAGACGTAGCTTCCTGTTTGGCAACAACAACAAAAAAGGGATCATATGCCTTTGGTGAATTGCCTTGCATACACAAAACCTTTGATTTTGCCAATTTTAAAAAGGTAAAACAGTAGGGAAATCTTGACATACAGTTCAGAAGAACCAGCTGTCTTTAGACAATGTACTTTAACACTGACCTTGAACGTCTGGAAGGGCGCCTTTAAATAAAAAAAATGCTGATTCATACGAGTGAATCTCAGGGGGTAAACATTTGGAACAGTAGATGGCTTAGTGGGTAAGGAAGCGCACTTGGTTCTGCAAGGTCCCCAGTTCAAATCCCCCTAAATTAAATTATGAATCAAGGAGTACAAGGAGTTTGTTTAGCTTCCTTCATTCACAGCTAACGACTGATGTTTCACACTGTACGATCCGATGATGGGGTGCGAATGGACCGATCACACTGTACGATCATAAAATTCCACATCTCACTCCTGTTACCAGAACTGAAACTTTAATAAAAATGGCACCTGACTATAAACCGCATGTGCCGCACTCTTTTTACATTTTCCATGATCAGGGTCAGTTTATGCTAATTTTATTCATATACAAAATGCGTTACACTTCTTCTTCTATGGTGTTTATTGGCGGTTGTGACTTGCGTCTTCCTCAACACCACCTGTCTCCCTCTTACCTTTTCTGCTTGAGCAGTTACAAAAATTGCATACATTAGCCGCATCTCTGCATAAGCCGCAGGATTGAAATTGCGTGACAAAAGTTGCGGCTTATAGTCCGGAAATTACGGTACTCTTAATTTAACCAACAGAAGAAGAAGCATCCAACACAACCATGTGACTATGTAACCATATGAGCCAAGGTGATGTATTGTGTATGTGGTGTTAAGCATTGGTTCAGTGGTAATATTCTTGCCTGAGCTTCGATTCCAAGCTAAATTTCTGAATTTTCTTATTCCATACTTTACCAAAGGGATACTCCCAAGGGATTAAATTTTTTTTTAGTATTATATGACATCAACTGATTTGTAAAGTACCTAACTGACTAAAATACTCAACCTGTGAGTGCGGTTGTGAACTTGTGTAGTACAGTGAATGATCTCTTAGCCCTGAAGATATCCCAGTAGGCCATCTTTAGCTTATTAGCTCGGTTTGCCAACAGTAAAACCCAGAGGGAATTCAGATCATCACCAAGGTCAGTTTTGTTTGCTTCTTTGTTGTGCGATAAATCTACGTTTGAAGAACAGATTAGAATAACAGTCAGGGTCGCGTGACATTAAAACAAGCTCTGAGTAAATATAAACAGTAGAGGGAGTTAATTACAAGCACAGTTTGTAAAACAGCAATCAGCACAGGCCGCAAAAGGTGAAGTAATCATTAACCAAAAAAACAAATTCCCCTCTAACAGCAGATTATTTTGTAAGAAAGATAAAAAAAAAGTTGGATTTTAAGTTGATGCTTAATGTACTTACTTGAAGTAGACTAAAAGCCAAATATGTTGCCATAACGGCTTATTATATTGGCTCCAAATGTATCGCGATATTTTTGGCGCTCAAGCACAAACAGAACTGCTGATCTGATGTGAGTATAATTAGGGGTCTCAAACTTGCGGCCCGTGGGCCATTTGCGGCCCGTGGAATGATATTTTGCGGCCCCCTACCTTGATGCAAGAGTTGAATTTATAATAATATTTTATAGATTTATTCTCCACATTTTATGGTAAATCCTATAGTTCTTAAAATCCTGATCCACAGACCCCCTCTGGTTCAGTGTTGTATTACACAGAATCCAAAGGAAACTGACATTTTATTAACTTTTTTCTTTTGCATTGAACACTGGAAGCTGACGCTGCCCTTCGGTGAAATGATAGTGTGGGTGGTGGCCCTTGATTTATTTGAGTTTGAGACCCCTGGTTTAGAACCTCAATGTAAAGAATGTTTCTTGTACTGTTAACACTTTCCTTCAGATCGACTAATTGGAAGTCCGTCTTTTTTAATATTTATATATCAATATCAGGAGCATTTTTTCTATTTTCCAATGTATACTTTTTCTGACATTTCGATATCAATTTGATTCTTTAGCTAAACTTCCAAATATAAATCATGAATTCTCTCTTCCTTTTGCTGTCATCTTCTTTCCACAGCTGCTTTGACTCGGAGGCTGACCAATCAGAACACTGGGGGGTGTGGCCGCCAACTGGGAAAGGCAGTATTTAATCTCCAGCTGCACATGGATTTCAGGCATGGCCGTGCTAGTGGTTACCTCCCTGTTGTTTGCCTAACTTGTTCTGAGCTTAGCTGAGTTTCTGAGTTCCTTCCTATTGGCTGGTTCATATTATTCCAAAGGTAATTTTTGCCACAACTTGCACCTGTGAATAAATACCCCTCAGAACCTGCACATCAAGTCAGGGCACTGACTGACCCAACACAAGACCCAGAACCTTCAACCTTTTCCCTGGTCTTCCTTGACTGTGTCAACCAGATGAATTGATGATCAAGTTACTCCTCTCCAACCCATTCACTGACTGTAGTTTATGGAGACATTGCTGAAAAGATGAAGATCACCACAGTTGTATAGAGTTGCCAGGGGCAGTGATCCCCAACCTATTATCTATCAAGGACCAGTTGGACACTGTCAGCCAGTATTGTGGACCAGTAATGTCTCTGCTGCTTCTTGTTCATGGCTAATATAAGACAACAAGTACATGTCTACTCCAGCAGAAGGCGACCATAGATCTATAAAGACCTGGATGGGACTCTGAGCCACTGAGCCTACCCAGGTAAGATATTGCCTATATGATAATTGTATTGAAGCTGGTTTCTATAAAGATGAATGGCAATCGTTTTGATTCTATTCCATCCTGTTTATGAATCTATAAATACTTTAGATACAGATGTGAGTAAAATGTGTATATGTGTATATGTTGGCCCTGAACAGTGGATGTTAGTGGATCAACAGGTTGCTGTGTGTGGTGTTGCTGAATAATTGTAGTCTTAAATTGTATTTCGTTATCTCAATTACTACTCAATTAGTGTTATTGTCCATGTTTTGTGTATACATATAGACAAACACATACACGTATCCTGCATATGCATATATGTTTAATACATGCATACATAAAATACACATATACACACATAGTTTTTATGTTTGTGCAGCCTTTATATTTAGGGGTTACTTTATTTCAAATATATATGATATATACATATATGATTACATGTATATGTGTTTGTATGTGTATATATATATACACACACAGTATATTTATACATATATTCATAGATATATATGTATATATGTTAGCCTGTGTGCTCTTCACGTTAAAGTCCCGCAACTCAATCCTACAAACGTTGTACGACTAAATAGACATGGCACGGTGCCCTTTTAAAATTGCTACAATATATATTGTTGAAAGCCAATGGCTAACTCTTAATTTAGCCAACAGATACATGTAAACTGAGTCAAATGATCGAAAAATGGTAGTAGAAATTAATTAAAATATGGCTGAGAAGGAAGCATCCAACACAACCATGTGATGTATCTATGTACATGTATAAATGTATACATATATACATGTACATAGCCATCTGTAGTTGACTTGTTAACTACTGCTTGTTATGAATCACTCCCTCACACTAACATCATTTTGTGTTCTATACTCCTGCTAACCATAAACAAAAATTGCTCATCATTTATCTGTTGCAATATCTGGAACAAGATTCACAAACCTAAAAATGACTCCAGCTTTTAATGGTTCTTATAAAATCTGGAATGCTCAATAGCAAATCTGTCCAAAACAGTAATTTAATTATTCCCCACAAGAAAAATATTTCAGTATATTAAACAAGTTTCTGAGGCTATTAAAAATATAAAATCAGAAACATCTGAGCAAGTGCATCTTAAAAATGATTAAAAAAAAAAGATCTTTGCCCTTATTGAAAAAACCCTGACAACCTGAGTTAAGACCAAAGGTGGAATATTGAAATTGTCTCTTCGGGACAGATTGGCAAATACCAGCTAATGGATTTGATGTGACACCCATCAGGTCTACAAACAAAAGGAACGGTCGGCAAACACGCACAACCCCAGACTCTAATGACCCCGCTGCGGCTTGACAAGCAGTTCCTGAGACACATTTTAAACTTTCACACAACCCCAAGTCCACTGGTCCTTTCACATTCTGCTCACGCGTGAGGCATTTACTAACCAGCGGGCTGCTGAGAGCTGAATATATTTATCAGTGGTGTGGAGTCTCCTCTTCAGCTAAAACAATATTGTACAACTTTTACTCTCACGGAGCATCTATTAGCCTGAGTGCATGTTTCCTTATATGCCATCACTTATTCATTTTTTTTTATTTATTTCACTTTGATGCCAGCGAGCCTTGTAATTGCCTTACCTCAGTCTTCATGTTTCCTTGATGAAATTTTCATCTACCAATTAATTATGCATCAGCAATGCATAATGCACTGGTGAAATCTCGTGTTTTTCTCTCTATCTCCAAAAACAAAACCAGTGAAAATGATCTTTTACTGAGGAATTCAACCCTAACCTGTCTGCTATAGAAACTCCCTGCACTTTCTCAGAGGGCTGTGTGTATTATTGCGCCCACATGCATCACTCCCTTTGGTTTGAGATGTTTTACAGCAAGGCTTCAGTGGTTTGCAAGAGTGTATAAGTCATTACTTTAAAAGCTCCATGCACTGCAGGCTCCCTAATACACTGGACTGGACAGCAGCCACAGGAGGATGTGGTCAAGGCAGTGGTTCTTCCAAGGAGCAGGTACAATAATGAAGTAGTGGACTTTTCCGAGAGGAGAAGGATGAATAGACATCGGGTTCTAAGAACAAATAAAACTTCAATTTCTTCTTTCTATCTATTCCTTATTCCTTTCATCTGCATCTGTATTTGACTGAGATGTTCCTAAATCTGGAGATCAGTTCCTTGGACCTAATGCTCCAATAATGAGAACGATAAAAAAATAATCATAGTTTAACAAATAGACAGCTTAGCAGCAGTGTTGGGGCTAACACGTTACTTGCGACAGCATTACGTAACAAAAATACTTTTCACGTTACTTTTCCCATTCCGTAACATCATTATGGTTACTGTGGTGTAAAAGGGCCGTGCACACTAACTGAACCTATGCATTTAAAAGGAGCGATGATTGGTTGGCAGGTTAACGATTCAGGCTAAGCCAATCAGAAAGAGACCTGGGCGGGTCTTCTTGCCTCATAGCGAAATAAACAGTCTCACACATACACAAGCGTGTGTGTACTTTTATGATTTAGTAACTAGTAATGTAACCAGTTACTTTTTCAAAGCAGTAACTAGTAAAGTTATACGTCACTTTTTTAAAGTAACTTGCCCAATTTCGGGTCTTTGACTCGAAATATTCGGCCAGAAAATCTTTTTTTAACATCTTTTGAAATGTATTCATAGTTGTGATACTGTCAGGGCCGCTTAATACTACCTGAGGCCAGGGGCTAGTTACCAATTTAAGGCCCTTCATATCGCGTCCCGATCACGGCAGGAGCACTGACGCAAGTCCCTTCCGAAGCCGAACATTTTTCATCTTTGTGTTCACTGTGCGTCAACATAAAGTGTGGGTGCCATTGTCCTGAAGTATTTTCCTACCCTCTGTTTAAAAGGTGGTAGCATAGTTCTATAGATGTTAAACAACCATACTATCTCCTTATCCTGTGTTTAAATAGTAGTAGCATATTTTAATAGATATTAAACAACCATAATATCTTCCTACCCTCTGTTTGAAAGGTGGTAGCATATTTTTATAGATGTTAAACAACCATTATATCTTCCTACTCTCTGTTTTGAAGGTGGTAGCATATTTTTATGAATGTTAAACACCATAACGTCTATCTAATGAAATGTTTGAGGTATAGTAAAATGTCTATATGTAGACCACTTCCCCAAATTTTTGTCACTTGATACCAGCAACCTGAACCTCCCTCCGGTGGTGAGGCTGGAGGCTGCAGCCCCTTAAGCCCATTGTGTTCTGTCCAGGCCCAAATGCTGTTGGACAGAATGTTGCAAACCGTATCGTCACCAAACACCAAAAAAAGCTTCTAACTTCTTATAGTACTTTCACTCTAGTCTAGCCTTAATAGCACAGAAAGAATGTGATGCTGTGAAGAAGACGACGAGCAGACAGACACCAGGTTGTTGAAAGTTGAGGATGTTTGACACACATCAAAAAGTGTATTCTGCACCAGTCGTTCAGCTCTTTTCTAATGAGACTCCTTTGTGCGAGAGGAAGACAGAAAGCCAACAGAGAGAGAGAGAGAGAGCGAGATCAAAACTACAATCCAGTGAATGCGGTCGCACAAACTGGCACGCTCAGAAGATTGGCAGCGGAGAACAGATGGTCAGGAGGAGAAAGGGAAACATGACCAGGATGTGTAGTTATGGAAAGATAAGCAGAGGAGATGCAGAGAGTGCTAACGGGCTAGGAGACACTGGCATCATATTTTCTGTGTTTAACACAGACGTCAGAACATTTGGTGTCACTGCCGAGGATGTCAGCGCCTGGAAATTGTTCCTCTCCGCGTCACATTTACAGTGGTATGAATTGAAGCTGATAGACTTTTGGTTTATTTATAGGCAAATAACATTTGAAAGTAAACATGTCAGAGAGGATGAGGGTTACGTGGCTCCATAGAAGCGCTTCTCCTATTGTGACAAATGTCATGTGACAACCCTGACACCTGGAGTGACTCCATGCTTGTTACAAAAGGGATGTATTAGCTTAATAATCCTATTAAACAGCCGCTGATGAAACATTTAAAAATAGATTTTGGAATAAAAAAACATTTTCATTGAAATTGTATCAAATTGATAGTTAAGAGTATAGAAAAAAAGCTTTATATATGTGTACAGCTCTTTGATATTGAGTTAAGTCCAAACATGCATTCATCTTCTCATTCATCTTCATGGGCTTACCTGTTCCCGGGTCGTGGTGAACCCACTGGAATTGATGCGATGCTATGCTCAGTGGCAACTTGGAAGCTGGTGGATTTGAACCTGCCTCCCAGGCCCAAGTCTTCTTCCCTAACTTCCAAGCCAACATCTCCCCTGGGTCTAAACTAGGCAAGGGCAAACTGCGGTTCAGGGACCAAACGAGGACTGTCTTGATATTAATATTATCTATTCCTATTATTGGTGTACTGCGGTTACCATGCAATGCCAGCACTTCTCCACTAGATGGAACAGAAAAGGCTAAATTTTAACTATTACCAGGACTTTTTTTATGCCATTTATCTTAGTTCAGACATAGGGCTCCAGCTTTCTGCTTCTGACATGCCCCCCTGAAACTTTAGGACCCTAACACTGTCTGTCTTTATGTCTATCTGTCTGTCTGTCTGTTTATTCTTTCATTCATCCATCGATTCGTCCATCTATGTCCTTTAATCCACTTGTCCATTGGTCCGTCCATCCTCCCACTCATCCAACCTTCCAACCATACTGAATGGGTGGATCTGTCTTTCAATCTATCTATCATCCATTCATCCACACATCCATTCATCCACCCATCTATCCATACATTCATTCATCTGTCAACCGTCTATCTGTCCATGTATCTACTCATCTTTCTATCTATCTGTACATCCGCCCATTTACCCATCCACCCATCTATCCATCTATAGGTCATTCCATCTGTCTATCATCAATCCATCCATACTTCCATTTATCTTTCTACCTAATACTACCTGTACTACTGCTATACCATGACAACATACAGTATTTGCCTGTTCCACCTACCATCTAGTACCAGAGTAAACTAATTGGTGAGTTTATTTATGACGTAGGTTTATAAGTTTATGGGTGATGGCAACGTTACCATGAAGCACCATCGGTTCTGGATGTTGTAAACCATGATCCATGTACTTCTGGAGAGCATATATATACACAATATATCTTATGACATATATAAACATTAAAATACATTCTCGTGCTGTTTGCATTAAAACTGCGACTGGGAGCTGAAATCTGACTGATAATATTTTGCATGTCCTATCCAATTATTCCAGCTGCAATAAGCGCGGAGTGAAAAAATCCACTGTGGCAGCTTCATTTTGAAACCGGCCCATTTTCCATGCAGTGGTCTGTGAGAACACCAGCTGCCGTTGGCCACTGTGGACCACAGCCCTAACACAAAGCACTTCAGTCTGCAACACCAAAGCATAAGTTCTGTTTGCATTTGCAATAATGTAAAGATGTACAGAGAGAAGCCGTTCTGCTTCAACAGGCCCAAACACTGCACCCAGAGGTGGTGCTAGTATTTAGACTACAGGGATATGTGTGTATATGTCTTTTTGTGGAAATTACTCAGCTTTGCTGGCCTTCTGACCAACACTTTTTTCTGTGGTCCAGTCCAGCTCGCTGTTCACATGGACACCCAGGTTCCAGTAATTCACAGCTGTCTCTATGTCACTGCCCTGGATGTTCACTGTTGCATGATGGGAGAGTTTCCTGTGGAAATCAATCACCACGTCCTTAGTTTTGGTTAGATTGATATATAGATATACAGACGCACCACCTTACATTTAATCAAAACTGAAGTGTGTTCCCTATGGTACCTGTCTGCAACAGTAACTGTATTGTTGTATTGAAAATGCAGTGTAAGTTGTGAAGTGGAAAATGGACAAGAAGATAGATACTGTACACCCATGAGTAGTTTGCAGCAGGGGCGTAGCCAGAACCCATAAAAAAGGGGGACACAACCCCAAAGTATTATAGCCTAAGTTTGATAATGAACATCATCCCTCCTTATGACATGGTCAGCCTTCTCATTGGATGGGGCGGGCCTAACTGACAAGTGGGCGGGCCGTGTTCTATGGTTTGCAGTATGTTGCGGTTAGTAGATAAGTCAGTAAATAGTAATGGATCGGTTAATGTTTGTAGTATTAGTAGTTAATAATTATTGCTGTGTGGTGTTGTTGAGACATTGCAACTTTAATTATTATTATTATTACGGTATTTTCCTTCGAAATGTGCAGCCCGCCCTATAATGCAGTGCACCCTGAGTGTTGTTGCTGTTGTGAGGCGGACGTAGTAGAGGACACCATGAGAACGTTAAAGGGGGAAGTATGGGAGTAGTTTTGCTCGCTCTATTTTTAAATACGCACACTTGTAACTGTGTGTGTTGTTTTTGTAAGGCGTACGTAGTAGACGACACCATGAGAACCTTAAAGGAGGAAGTGTGAGCGTGTATTGTATATAAAACCCACAACCTATCAGGTGCGCCTTATGTGTGTGTTAAATATAATAATGGCACACGAAACTGAGACTTTGTTGGTCGTCTCAGTTTCGTTGGTCGCGGGATGGTCGTGAAAATTGATTTATACCTATTGCTGTAGCGGTGGCCTAGTGGTTAAGGAACCACACTAGGTTTCAGAGGGTTCCAGGTTTGAATCCACCAACTGGTAGGTTAATATTGAGGTGCTCTGAGCATGGTATCATCCCCACACACTGCTCCCTAGAAATAGTGGTAATAATTCTTTCCTTCAAACTTTGCCTGAAAGAATCCTCCATTTGGAGCAATTAATGCAATGACACCACTCTGCACAGAGGATTTCTAATCATCCATTATCCTTCTGATGCAATGAGCAAACACATTGTACCATTAGAACACTGTAGTGATAGCAGCTGGAAATGGGCCTCTATACACTGTGTAGATATTGTACCAAAAAGCCGAAATTTCCAGCTAGAATAGCCATTTTCTATATTAACAATATAAAGAAAGTATTTTCATTAGGTTAGCTTGTCTATCAATCTGTCTATCCTAAGAGATGTCTTTAGAAGAAAATAACCCTAAAGTTTTGAATGGTGGTGTATATATTTACTAAGGGTGTGACGATTCACTCACGTAACGATCCGATTCATATCTCGATTCACAGGCTACGATCCGATTCAGGAACAATTCATTAAAAAATATGAAACGATCGAACCAGTTCGATCCAAACCGATCCAAAACGATTAATTTGCACACCCCTAATATATATGTAGTGTATATTAGGGGTGGGATGATTCACTCACATAACGATCCGATTCATATCTCGATTCACGGGCTACGATCCGATTCAGGAACGATTCATAAAAAAATATTAAACGATCAATCCAGTTCGATCCAAACCGATCCAAAACAATTACCACCCGTAATATTTACCCATTATTTTTTTCTCTCATGCTTCCTGATTGCTGAAATCGACCTCGTATGGGATTGATTATCAACTGGTGGCCCGCAGGTTAAAACTGGCCCATAGATCCATCCAATCCCACCAGCAACTGGATTCCAAAAATGAACATCTAATACAATGTTCAACAAAAATGTAATTTTATTTGTGTGTCTAGCCCTGGAGTGTCTTTCCATAAGGATTGCTTGTATGGAAGTATAAAAAAATCATTGTTTATTATGTACCTCATGCTCTTTAAACCTACTTTGATTGTTTTCTTTCAGCTGATAGGACGAAACTTTAGGAAACACCTACAATGAAATGGTTACATACATCTTTATGCAGCATATTTGAGTGATATCCTCCAATATCTTTGTGTTTAACGACGTCCACGGGGTGCTGACTTGCATGTTCTACGCCCGGTACAGAAATCCCATTATCAAACGTAGCCATTCCCGGTGCCGCATCAATACAGCAATAAACAAATGGAATTGTATTCCCACCAGCCGTCGATGGCAGATATTCCTAGATGTATAGAAAAATGCACAAAGATCATAAAGCTCTCATTAGGAGAGGGAGGTAAAGTTCAAGCTTTACAAAGCTTCAGAGAGCAGCTATTATTTCCCACTGGAGCGTTAGCATCAAAAAAAGCATGTAAAAGTCAAGAGCACCGCCTTAGACATTACAGGCTAATACCTGGAATTGCACAAAAGCTGTGCAAAAGGGTTTTTTTTCCTTCCATACCTAGAAAATATACAGTCGAAGTAACTATCAAGGTGTCAAGAGTAACATGCAAGAATTATACGGCTGTATTCATCTTCACTACATAATCTGTCTAAAAACCTGAGCTGCTCCCACAAATTTCCAGCTTGGGAATTTATGCACAAAAACGTGTCTCCAGTCTGTTTGTTTGTCGTCCTCCGCAATCCAACTTTTCTTTTATTTCTTTTCCATAACCGTACAGAAACAGGGACTCATCTGACCACAGACTGTAGTGACTTTGTCCTTCTCTCCATCTCAGATGTCATCTGACCCAGTGAACTCAATAATTTCTGTACAACATTGATGTATGGCCTGCTCTTTGAATGATACAGATCTAATAACAAACAACGTTAGACCACACTGGCTTTCGACGTGACTCAGCGAAACAGGGCAATATATCCTATGTCCAAGATCCTCAACGTAGAGTCCACGGAGGGACTGTAGTGGAGATGCAAAAATCAAGGGTTGATCAGACTTCTTCTCTCCTTAAATTTACTATCATTGGTTGAAAACTTTGAGTGTTTGATGTTTAATGATGGCATTTTATTCTATATTCGTATGAAACTTTTATTTTTCCTCCAATAATGAAAACACAAACGTATTGCCTGGGTTGTGCCAAATAGAGAGCTGCAAAAAAGTTTTGGGGACAAAGGACTGCATATTATTGTCACTAAGTCACTAGATAGCAGCATTGCAGCTCATTTGATTAAAATTAATAATCGTATAGTGGCAGTTTTCCAGGCCTATTTAGGTCTCTTTTGACATCGTAATCGGATTATTGGTTTTGGTTTTTTAACAATCTTACTAACAAAATTGTGGTTTTTTTACATTTATGACAGTTAGATTTTTTTTGCTACTCATATTGAAGCACCAACCATATTGACTTACATAAAAAAAAAACAAGAAGTGTGACCTTCAAAGTTAAGGTTATGTGCATTTCCGCACCAGTGCACACCTGGGATGTGGCAAATAGTGTGCTCTTGAAAATTGTTTTGTGGATAAACAAGTGTATGTTAGTGTGACAGTCACTAGATGGCAGCATTGCAGCTCATTTGAATAAAATGATCGTCAAACAGTGGTTGAAGTAATTAGGTACATAAATATACCGAGGACTATATTGGTATTGTTTGACGTTGGAACTGGAAATTAAGGATTTGGACAATATCGGATAACAGCATGTCAGTTGCATTTTTTTGTTATTCATATTGAATTTAAGCACCCACCATATTAACTTACATTAAACATAAATAGCAAGAAGTGTATCCTTGTTAAGGTTACACACATTTTTTCCTCCAATCCACACCTTGGTTGCACTGAATAGTGTGCTCTTAAAAATGTTTTTTGGGGATAAATGAAGGAATTTTATTGTAAAAGTCACTAGATGGCAGCATTGCAGCTCATTTGATTTATCTAATATCATACAGTGGTTGAAATAACTAAATCCACAAATATTTCCAGGCCTATGTCCATATCATTTGACATCAGAATTAGAAATTAAGGGTTTGGATGTTATCAGATATCGGCAAAATGCTAATATCGAACATGCTTATTAACAAAACTATTTTTTTACATTCATGTCAGTTGCTCTGTAACGCATAGTGAAATTAAGCACCCACCATATAAACTTAGATTAAAAAATAATAAGAAATGTGTCCTTCAAGGCTAAAGTCATGCACAATTTCTAGTTGCCTGAAGCGAGACTGAATTATAGTTAACAGTGAAAGTTCTTGACCATTACATACAGCAATTATTTTTTCTTTTTACATTGCTTGGAGAAAATTATTGGTTGGAATAAGTCCTGTTTGTAAAAAGTCTTCCTAGCTTTGAAAGATTCAGCGCTAACCTAGTAACATCTCTTCACCTTTTATGAATATCACTGTGTTTTCTATCTTCATTTATTGCTTGAGCTGCAAAAGATTGAAAACTGCAAATGTCCTGATCCGTTGAGCAGCACTTCATCTTCAGACATGGACCACAAAGCATCTCCCTGTGGTGACTGCTGTCACTCAGGACCAGGCTGAAATGGATTGTGCATCAAGTGTGTCCAGATTAGTTGTTTTTTTGATCAGTGAGGAGGATTAAACGCTATTACTGACAGGTTAATGCATATTAATGCTTACGGCTTAGGCTAAATCAGTCTTTGTCTACTGCATTGTTCGGCTCTTTCCACACTTGAAGGTATCTGGGTTTCAAAGAGAGCCTTATTAAGTAGCACAGCAGGTAGAATAGAGCAGGTCTGTCCATGTGGAGGCATGACTACAAACAGTCCAGAGTTCAGAAAGAGTTATGAGGACAGGAAAGAAAACTCGTAAAAGAAAATCTTATCTCATTTATATTTACGCAATTGCGGCGTAATCTATTTAAAGTCATCATAATACAACCTCCAGCAGTAAATGCCTTTTTTTTTTGGATGTGACATTTAGAGGATGCAATTCCGTGTGATGTTTTTACAATTATCCCAATGTTAATGGATTTCATCAGTCTTGCGGTAGTGACATATTTTTTTGTGCAGTAACTGCATTTTTGATCTGCGTCAATATACTGTGACATTTGATGAACTTGACAAATCGAAAGACAGATTCAGGCCACTGGAAGGACACTGTGATACTAAATAAAATGCACCAGTGAGTGGCCCCCACCCACAGTTTTTGTTTTTTTGGCGGTCATTTTGACCAAGTCCTAGCAGCAAACATATTATTAATATAAACGATAATTAACAGGATACCAGTGAGAATTCTTATGAGTAATTTATATTCATTGTTATATGTAATTGTAAGTTCCGACTTAGTTATAAGAGTACTAAAAATATACTATAAATGTATATAACATACCGTCCCCTCTCTTTATAGCAGTTTTTCTATCACTCCTTGGAGTGAGCGTACTTGGGATTTTTTTGTTTTATTCCAAACTTTGATTTCCATTATTTTCATGATAACAAACATTTTCTGATCTAAAAGATTAGCGAAAAATAATGTAGCTATACATACATATATATTTTTGAATAGATTTTTAGAAGTATGCATATATACGTATATATGTGTGTATGTATGTATGTTTGTATGTATGTATGTGTTTATGTGTGCATATGCACATACACATATATGTTTTCAATGTATGTGTTTATGTGTGTGTGAGAGTGTTTATATATGTGCATGTATATATGTTTATGTGTACATACACATATGTATATGTGCATGAGTGTATGTATATCCTCCTGAGACCTGGGCCATTCATTTATGTACATATACTGTACACTCACATCCATAAATATTTATAGATATACATACATATATATTTATACTTTTACATATATATGCATGCATATATTCACTTTTAGTTGTTTGGTTCATTAACGTGGAATTCCAACAGTCTGATACTTCGTAAACAAAGGTCTGTGGTAGAACAGTAGTAAAAATGCAATAGAATCCTGTGTTTCTCTGTGTCCCAGATCCATGTCCTTTCAGCACATTCCCACTGAACCCAAATGGTCAATAAAGTCTTGCTGTTAAAAAGGACATGAGTACAATACCGTGCTCAGAGATTTAACTAAATGACTCGGAATTGACCTTCAGGACGCACGGGATTGATTCTTTAGCATCATCCTCATGGTAATTAGGTTTGTATCGTTCTGCTCTGAATTATAAATGAGTCGTACAGAGAATGTATGTCACACAAGAGCGCTTAGTCCTTCAAGGTTTACAGTTCACAGAAGCAAATATGGTCCCACAGGAATTAGAGATGTGCATGGATAAAATACTAAAACGCGGAATCAGCATCCGAACCGGCACACGCCTCAGTCTTCCATGGAAGTTGAAAAAAAGGCAAGAGGGATTCAGAAGCAGGGACGTCTGCATTTCTTGTTTGCCATTTAAAAGGTGCTGTGACTGATTTTGCTTCATTAAATATGAGATAATGGCACATTCCGCCTTTCACTTACATTTATTCCTGCTGGGAAAAAAAAAAAACACCAGAGAGTAAATGCCCTGGGATCCATTTTTAGCAGCTAAGATCTTTTCTCAGGTGGTATAGTCAGGTCAGCAATTTGATTTGAAGTAGGAGTGGCGTACAAGGCCACTGTGCAGAATTGAACTAAATTTACCCAGCAGTCTGTTAAACCAAGTGTAAAATCCTCTCCATGGACTCAGAAAACGATTCCTGGCTGGAGCTGACACCTCCCAGTGCTGTGTTCAGGGACGGTCACAGTCCATGTTAGAAAAAAAAAAACAAAACAGGAAGGAACCTTTGGAGAAGGATGTGGAAGATTCTATTAACCTTTCTGTGTTTGAGAACTGATTTATGATTTCAGACACTTACCATACATCAAATATATTGGACCAATATTGTAGCCTGCGTTTTTCAAGCGAATAACAATTGAAACATTTCAGATGAATGGACAATAAGAGAATAGTTATGAAAAGTATGAATCTTAACTGGAAATATAAGAAGATGCAAGTCAAAAGACTTAGACAGGAGACAGAGCAGAAGGTGGAGGAGTTCAAGATGCTGAGATTCTCTTTAGGCAAGACAAGGATGGACAGGAGAAAAAGCTAGAGAAGACAGATTGAGATGGTTTGGACATGTTCAGAGGAGGGACAGTGGATATATTGGTAGAAGAATGATCCTAGAGATGGAGCTACCAGGTAGGAAACAAAGACGAGATTGATGGATGCAGTGAGGGGGGACATGGAGGTAGTTGGAGTCAGAGTAGAAGATACAGAGGACAGAGGACAGGGTGAGATGGAAAATGTTGTCTCACTGTGGCAACCCCTGAAAAACAAACAAACTGAAAGGAGAAGAAAATGGAAGTATATTGTGTGTATGTATGTGTATACAATTACATATCTGTGTATATGTGTATATAAATATATGTGTATATATATATACATAAATATACACATATATGTTATATATATACATGTGTATATGTATGTATATGTATACATGTATGTATGGGTATGGGTATGTTTATATGTATAGAAATATATTTGTGTGTGTATATATATGTATGTGCACACAAATTTATATTTCCATAATTTCCCGAGGGATACTCCTGAGGTATTCCTCAGGAGTAAGTTCTATCTAATGTAAAAATGTGTACACATACGTATGCATTTATATATGTACATGTACATATATGTACACATATATGTACACACGTATGCGTGTTTATTTCGCGTCTGTTTATGAAATCTCCACACTTATTTATACATATATACACATATGAATATACATACAAATATACAGATTTTTGTGTATTTATATACACATACATACACATATATACATATTATGTATATATGTGTATGTATATTTATATGTGGATACTGATGTTTATGTGTTTATATGTACATGCATTTATGCATACATACAGTTCATAGGTATAGGTAACTTCTAGAGTATATATGCATATATATGCACATATATACATATATATTTATATTTGCACACTCCATTATCGATTTGGTTTGAATGGAACTTTTATTCCATGTAAGGACGTTATCATAATGTTGTGAAAAATAATCTCAATACTATTTAGCTCTCAGATCCCTGCAGTGAGTCCACCCTCGCTCACACTGTGTTTGGACAGTTTACAGGAGACCTGAACTATTACTAGGTGTTTTCCATTGGAGAAGTGTCTTCATTAGTCAAAGAGCGTGGGCGGAGACTCTTAGTTCTCTGCGGCGAGTAAAAGAGAAAGGCAATAAAGGCAGGCAAGAGCCGCACTTGGCCGACGAGCATCTTTGCCGTCCTGCTTCTCCCCCCCACTACAGTCACCACTGGCCGCTGCAACTGCACACACACACACACATACATACATACACACACGCACGCACATACACGCGCGCGCGTGGGGAGTCCTGTGGAACAGGCAGAGTTCATCCCTGGAACTCCTCACTGTCTGAGGCTGCGGCGTTCACCTGGATAAGTCTGAGAGAGACCGAGGTTCAGGAGACTCAGAGACACAGAGCAGCGCAGCGCAGTGTCGACGGGAAACTGTCCAGTCCAACGGGAGAGAATATGCTGGTCCAGCAGCAGCTGATCTTCATCCTCTACAGCCTCAGCGCGAGCGTCTTCAGAGGTGAGAGCGCTGGATGTTGCCGTAGGAAAACGGGCGTGGTGCGTGTGTGTGTGTGTGTGTGAGTGCGTGCGCGTGTTTGGAGAGGGGTGTAAAGGTGTGTCGGTCGTTGCACGGCCCGTGCCAGACCGTGTCACAGGGATCCCCCGGACACTGAGTTGATTTTGCCCAGGGATGGAACGCGTGTGTGCGCGTGCAGGAGCACGAAACAGGCGCTGTCTGCCGTCACAGCCCACTGTGCTGGAATGCCTGGAAGTTAGACTGTGGAGCAGGATTTGGCATTGCAGAAGTTTTTTTTTCCCCCCTCTTGTGTCGGGATGAAGTCGAGTCCCCTCCGTGTCTGTGACGCGCGGCGGCGGCTCCACCTGCAGCCGTCGCTGTGCGTCTTCTGTCGGTGTCGTTTAACCCTGTGTTTTGTGTTTTTTTTAACTCTCTCTGCGGGCTTTGTTTTACGCACGACCTCAAGTCGGTGATTTTCGCAGAGGTGTTTTGGATGAGGACAGGGGCTGGTGCTCATCCGAGCCCCCGCTTTTGTGTCCTGCAGGGAAGAGCAGTGACTGGACCGCTGTGTGTGAGTGTGTGTGTGTCTGGTTGGAGAATGTGTGTATGTGTGTGTATGTGTGTGTGTGTTTAAACGCCTTTACTCCTGCGCGCATTGAAGCTGCTGACCCTGCAAGACAGACAGCGAGAGGATGGGGAGAGTGGGGAGAGGAGGTGGGCACAGTGGCTCAGTAAAAAGTTAGGGAGCCGCTCCGTCCAGATGTTGGGGTGTTGTGGTTGTGATGCAGCCTCCAGCCTCCAGCGTCATCTCTGCACAGATGTTTCCTCAGACTGTCCCGATCATGGACAGCATGCGTGCGCAGCCACCGCCCCGAAGACCATTGGTTCGGCTTGGTTCAAGACTGTTGTCGATACCAATACTGCAACTTGGAGAATGTACTGACGAACTTCTTGTCTCCTCCAAAATTCTGTTAAGACGGCCATTTGAGGTAATGGATCAAACAAACCTGAGGTTTTTTGGTTTCTGATGTTTGATCCTGGAATTTCGACCAATATCGATACCGATCCTGAATTTCAGATCTCGACTCATCCATTCAATCCCATGTCACTCTTGCTAGGACAGATAGAAAGAGACAAGAGATAAAAGATTTGATCTGATGTTTGATTCCTGTCCGAGGTTTTATGGCACTGATCCTGGAACTATGACTGATATCAGACCAATAATGTTCTCGACATCATCGCTGATCCCTCTCATCCCATGATATTGTCCCAAGGGACATTGTGAGGTTCTCCTGGGGCTCCAAGCAAGATATCACTGGTTATATCTTGATAGCAACCAGCAAAATATATGTTTTTGGCTGGGGCCCCCTAGTGGCCTGAGTCCCATGCTACTGCCTAGCTTGCCTGTCCTTAA
The DNA here is from genome assembly GCA_016785265.1 of Paraplagusia blochii. Classification (NCBI taxonomy): domain Eukaryota; kingdom Metazoa; phylum Chordata; class Actinopteri; order Pleuronectiformes; family Cynoglossidae; genus Paraplagusia; species Paraplagusia blochii. The sequence continues at coordinate 34,289 of JAFBJS010003907.1, forward strand.
GTGCTGTCCTTGCATCGCATTGCACCTTTAAAACGTACTAATTGTGTTATATCGTTAAGATCAATATCGTTTTTTCCTTCGATAATGAAAATCTGATAACATGCCTGGGATTTGTCAGATTAACAATGAATGAATCCCACATAGGAATTAAAGACATTTACGTCAGTTAAGGCGGCAGAAAGTGGCGTATAAGTTATCGGTATCGGAAAATTAAGTGTTCAGTCAATATCGGCAACAGTGGATATCGGAAAACGTAGCGTAATTTACAGTCAAATCTCCTCACGATAGAGCCATCAAAAGTGCCCTCCTTTCAACCTAGTGGTTAAGGAGGCGTAGTTGGATCCACAAGTGTTCAGGTTGGAACCCAACAGTTGCCAGGTTGCCACTAAGGTGCACTGATCATAGGAATCACCACCCACAGGATGGCTCACTGAATGGAGCAGTGTGATTTGGGTGGAGATCAGCAAGGTAAACATATATTTTTTGGATTAACTAACTAAACTGTCCTTGTGTACTTCCAGGGGTCCGCTTGCCCCCGATTGCGACATCATCCAGTGCACAGATCCCTGCTGTATTGCTGTAGAGGCTGAAGTGGGCTGAAAAGACAAGTGAAGAAATAAAAAACACCCTGGTCATAAAACCTGTTCCTTAAGGACATGGCAGAAATATATTTTTAGACACCGCTCGTTTAGTGTGCTGTAAAATAAGATAATGGTGATGTCCTGTTGTTGGGAACACAGCCATAAAAAAGTGCGTTGTAAACCAGTCCAAAAAGTTCCGACTGATTTAGGTTCATGTCGTCAGTTCTGATGGCTGTTTGTGGTCACAAGCTTCCTGTGCTAAAAATGTCAATACAACAACAACGCAACATGAACCAGTTACATACAATAAACCACTGCTGTTACCGTTTGGTTACAGTCAGTTAAGTCTTCAGAGGGGTGCTTCTATAGAAAGGGTTTTTATGTTTTAAATAGTTTTTTTTTTCATTGATGTCTTCAAGAACATCAGTTGAGAAAAAAAAAAAACATGGACGAGGCTGCACAAAGAAACGCAGGTGTTTGTGTTGTCATATAAACACTATTCTTTGACTTTGTTGTAATTTAAAGCCATATCAAAGCAAAAACAAGTTTACATAAAGACACCAAACGTAAAAACATCTTTTGACTTCACAATCTCCAGAGGAAATGCTTCCCTGTGGGTTTTAAACGCGTCCATTCCGGGGACTAGGAATTCCCTCCGATAAGAAAGCGAACGCTAGGTAAAAGGCAACAATGAGGATGAAATACCGAGCAGAATAAACAATATGTACGTGATGACGCTGTAGAAGAAAACATTGGGATTTTACATTTGAAAAACCTGCGGGGAGACCATCATTCAGACGATTTACTTAAGGTCTTTTTCCCTTTTTGTTGTTTTTTGTTGAAAAAAAAGTACATGAAATGAATACATAATCTTATATGTACCTTTTTGGACCTGCGGACCCTATGTTTGACACATCACAGTGTAGTTAAAGTTTTGTTTTGAGAAAATTGAAAAATCTCAATTGTTGTCTCACTGTTGAAGGACCTTATCCACAACAATGATAAATCTCCTGTCTTTGTTTGGAAACTGGATGAAGATACTGTATCTCCATCTGAGTGACGAGGAACACAAAATATCTTTAATTTCACAGACAAAGACAACTGAGACTGAAAAGTACACACACACCCAGATGGGTTAGTTTGAACCAATCAGGTGGAGTGATGTCATGGAGGCATAATATCATCATATCACTTAGAGTTGGCTCATGAAACATAACTGGTGAAACCAAAACGTGTCAATAAAGGCTCAGTGCTCAGTAATCATGGCTGAACAACAGCCAAAGCTCAACAACAGTAACGTTGGACTGGCGCCCCCTAAGCTGCATTTTGTTGAGAAAAAAAGGATGTGATGTGAGGTGTGGAAGACTGTGATCATAGCAAAGCAGTGTAGCCATCAGTCCCTATACTCCCTTTATGGACACACGTCTCATACTTACACTAACGTCATAGAGCAACACAGCTTTTCAGTGAGGTTTTCACTCAACAAAATCGCTCTGTGAAGGAATATAACCTATATAATCTTGTACAATCTGTTGGGTTTAACCTTTGGGATGAGAATACCAAACAAATTACGGTGTAAATATAGGTATTGACTAGGTATAAAAGTAAAGAGCATTGGATGAATGGTGGATATACTGTAATAATGGGATTTATTTCACTTATACTTTGCTTGAGCTTTTGCTAGGTCGTTGACAAATGTCTGTCACTGGTGTGGAACTCCAGGGTTCACCTCCTGGACAAGATTGAATCTTCGTTAATATAGTTGGTTCCTTGCACTATGGCTCACCACCTGGGGTGACACCACCAAGCTTCATGAGGGGTTGGTAGTGTAGTGTGGTGGGATTTGGGTGGTGGTTTTGGAGACTGCTGCCCCTGTGACGCATTAATGGATAACTACAACTTTTTTAATTCCGTGAAAATACCAATATTAGAGCTTGTAGTGAGGCTAATGTCAGTATGATAGCTTCTTTTGTCCTTCCAGCTTCTGCCGTTGCTGAGGTGATAGCGTCGATATTTACAGCGTATTTAGATTCTCAGTCATCCAGGTAATTCAATATCACCTCCCATCCAAGAGGCTACTTCAGTTGCCCCAGATTTGAAGAACCCTCTTGGATCAGAAACGTCTTCAAGAACCTTACTATGTCCAGTTGCAATCGAATTTTTGTATTTACAGAGTACTGTGCAGTAAGATACAGGAGTATTTGAGGAATCGAATCAAACAAACTTCACTTGTTAGTTCACTTGTTACGGACTTTCATGCCCAGAGCACCTATCAGAACCTGATCCCTTGCAGATCGAGACTTGCCACTGCCAATGTGGGTCAGGGTCCAAAATTCAGGATTCTATGACATTGACATAAAGATGTCATTGATTTCCTGAATTTGGTTGCAAAGTGGTCAACTTAAACTAAGAGTGAAAGAGACCAGAGGTAAAATATTTGATCAGAAGTTTGATTCCCGTCCAAGGTTTTAGGGCACACAGGTCTGAAAATGTCCGTCTCTCCTGTGTCCACACTTCAACATCATGTCATATGCGTCATATATCACTATAAAAGGATGCTGTCATTTTATTGCAAGTCATTAACGTGTGCACGAGGAACACGTAAGACTTGCAGAAAAGCGTCATCTTTATCACCCTGGCAGGCTTGGCTTCGTCTGATTGGTTTATTTAGTCTGAAGCTCTAACTCTTAATAATTTAAACCTGAATGTCAGGCGTAAGTCAGAAGTTCACTTTCTCATATTTTAATGATGTTTTGCTTTTAAGGTAACATTTTTACAGGTTCATTGTTGGTTCAAATGCTTCAATTCTCCCAGTAAGTAAAATTGTTGTTCATTTCTACGTGAACACAATGGCATTGATGCTTAGACAAAAGTTATTTGCAATTAAAATCAGGCAAAACACAGCACATTCACGACAAGTCTGCTATTTTTATAATAAATTTATTACATATACTATTTTTACTGCTCATCAGAAATATTCAACAGCTCAGAATCCAAGTTAAAACTTTTATTAAAGGTAATATTCCCTCAGTTGGATCATTTTTTAAAAAAGTAAAACAGCATTTTTCTCAGCTCCACTGACACATTATGAATTATTAACCTGAGTCAATGCAGTACTTTCTTCCCTGATGAATTGCGGTGCTTTGAGAAAAAAAAGGAAAACTGATCTTCTCTGTTATTTTACCTTTACACGTACTATTAAAGTGACGTGAGTTTTTTTTTCAGAATTTCTTTCATTAAAACTTTTGCAACATTAATTCATTCGGATATTTAGCAGTTGCTTTCTAATATAAACTGAAATTCCTGATAAAAACAGAATATTTTATTCTAAAGTATACAGTATACATGGTATAGCTGTATAAATATTTTTAGACTGTTTTAGTTCCCTTTAGACTTCCAAAAGTTGCCCAAGTAAATTAAAGTCATGACAAGTAGAATCCCTTTAACCAGGGGTTTCAAACTTGTGGCCCACGGGCCATTTGTGGCCCATGAAATTATATTTTCTGGACGCCACCATGATATGAAAGTTTACTGTAATGATGTAAACTTTAGACCATCATCGTAAATATATTTTCACAGATTAATGAACCGAAGAGTACTGCACTAGAGCATTGGGCTTTAGCAGTAAATGTACGGTAAATTTTTATATTTCATAGATGTACATCTTTATAAGTGAGTTCTTTGCTAAAAGAAAATGAGAAAATAGCGTCTCTTCTCCTGACCACCAGTGGCCTAAGATCCAATCAGAGTGAAAGGTCTGCTAGGAATCAAGCAGTGAACGGAAAGATTGTCTCGAAAAATATGAATCGAAGACATTTTTGTACAGAGAAAAGGTTACTGAGAGTTTAATCTCTTAACACTCTGCAGAAAATATGACCACTTCGGGGTCCACTTTAAATATTTATGTTATGGAGTCTTACTTTTAAACATATGAAGTTCAGGTGCCCACGGCTGTGAACCAAAAGTCTGTATCCAAGAAATTAAAGTCCTTAGTTTGGTGAGTCGGCATGAAGTTAAAAAGAAAACGAGATGAAACTGAAAAACACCCTAAGTACACGTTGCGAATATGCAAAATAAATAATAAATCTAAAAATAATTTTCTATTAGAAAAACTTATTTTCAACCTCATAGTTGAGAACATTTAAATATTCTTTCTTTTTTTGAGAAAATGTATAATTTCACAGCAATATTTATTGAGGTTTTATGTATTTCAAATCGTTATCTGCATACAGTGTGATCGATGGTTTTAAACATTTGCACCACCTACTGGCCAGGACTGTATTCAGCTGTAGATGCTTGGCTTGAACATACAACTTTTAAAGGGAGTCTTTTATGTCAATTACCCCATGATTTCTAATCTTTGACACGTCCACTAAACGTCATTTTGACCTTTCCATTTTTAACCTAAAAATCATGGGTGATATGGGGGCAGACACTTTTATCCAAAGCATTCCAAGTCAGAAATGATGCGTGTGATCCATAGGCGTAGCCACGGGTGGGCCATCCAATGAGAGGGCTAATACTTTGGGGTTGGCTCAGCCTGATTTTTTTTTCGTGGCCCACCCATTTTATGGGTTCTGGCCACGCCTCTTGTGTGATCAGTCCAATCGTATTCGATCATGAGATCGTACAGTGTGAGAACACCAGCCCTGACCTGTAAACTAATCAGGACTGAGATTCTATAGTACAGTGAAAGCAGCAAATTGCTGGTGCGACTGGAAAAAAATGACATGATGTTCACGCAGTTTTAGGCTTCTCGTCCTCTGCGTCCGAATCATCAGGCGGCTAATTCCGACAGAACCATTGCAGCGTCAGGTTAAGACATATTTCTTTACAGATGACATGGCATATTTTTGTTACAAGTTGCTGTGTGTCTGTATTTTTTTTTTCTTTATTTATGTCGCTCAACACACACTGCTGTTCCCACTGCTGTCATGCAGCCCAATAGCTTGTTTGACAACACTGTAAAACAGTCCAACTTCCAAACAAGGTCTCAACGAGGTTCCTGCACTACGTGTTCCAGAAAATTTGTCTGCACATATATACCAGTATTACGATAAAATAAAAAATCCAGAATACCAATTTATAGCATAGGCGTAGCCACGGGTGGCCCGGGTGGGGGCCACCTGATCAAACTTGGTTGTAATACTTTGGGGTTGGCCCACCCTAATTTGTACGGGGCCCACCCATTTTATGGGTTCTGGCTACGTCCCTGGTTTATAGGGACAGCGGCCCCTATATGAATGAACCATTAAAGTGGCAATAAGCTGATACCATTTTTGTATGATGTGCACTATTCCCACACATCACTGATACCATCACAGCGAGTGAGGGTCCATCTGCACCTTTCTTTGTCCAGTATAAAAAGATGTCACCCTCTCATTTATCGGGTGGTGACCACACCTGTCATCTCAACATATTCCACCAAAGGCAGCGGTGACGCTGACACCTGACACGGCTGTCAGAATCACTTGACAGCAGAGGTGGCAGGCAGGCTAGTAATGCTAATTAGCCACACGGGGTGACTGAGCCACTTAGCAGATCAGCAGGTTGGATGTGTGTGAACTCCAACGATAATGATCTGTATGACTCTGTGCTGTGGTCTGCAGTTCTTTCTACTTGGATTTAAGACCCGTTTCATCCCCTTTCAATACCTTAACAAGCTGATCCTCGCAAGAGAATGTAATTCAAACGGACCTTCAAAACCTCCAAAACCCTTGTTTGTTTGTTTCCTAAAGAGTGTTTCGGGGTTTTCTCACCAGCTAACTGGTAACCTGGCAGCTGGTGGATTTGCACCTGAAACCCTAAAGTCTAGTCCTCTAACCACTAGGCTGACAATTGTCAATGATTTACCAATTATGTTTATAGACTTGTGTTGCAAAGTTTTGCAACATTTTGGCATCTTCATTTCACAAATTTTGTCTTTAGATACAGTACCACAGTGCCAGGTGTATGATTATTTTAGAATCCCAGTCAGACATAATTCATTCCACGTATGCCAGAGACAATACAAGGAATGTGCTTTGGCGTTATTGGTACAAGTAAAATAAACAGGTGGCAAAATTATCAGATTTTTACGATAATTTTACAACAATTATCAGATTTTTACGATAATTTGTACAATATACGATCCCAAAAAAGTCAAAATGTACAATAATGGGACCATTCATCAATGTGTGGTTGTAATCAGATTTTGTCCACCTGTCCGTCTTTTTTGTGAACCCCTACTGCCAAGTCACCACTGAGGTGTCCCGATGTCCTCATGGCATCATCCCCACACACTGCTCCCCATGCAATGACTGAGCTAGCTGCCCCCTGCAGACTACAGTGATGGGTTGAATACAGAGGTATAATTTCCCTAAAAAACTATTTCTCACCTGGCAACAGGTGCTACGACATGGTTTGTATTTGTTGTTGCTCCCGAACTAGTTTTGATACTGAGGAAATACACGTCTTCTTTTTTTCCTTACTTTATAGTTTCTTTTGTGAGACAATGCTCTTGCGAAATAGCCTGGATGTCAGATTTTCTCATAATTATTTTTTTATTAGACACTAGTGAGAGTTAATCCCCAGACGTCACACCCAGTGACAGCGGGGAGCCTGTATAAAATGCATGTATGGATGGTTCTACCCAGGGGTTGAAATAATCAGGGATGAGGGGCGAAAGCCGGCTTAGTTAAAGGCAAGGTGCTGCAGGAAGGTTCCTGCGTTTTTTTCCTCGCTCACTTTTACAGCCAGTTCCCCGGTGCTGGGGGTGAGCTTATCCCTGCAGAACATCTCCCAGCTGCTGACTGCAGGCTGTGGAGCAGAGGAATAATCCAGTAAAGGGGACAAATGTGTTCCAAAAGAGCTGCCGCTGCCACTGCTGCTCCTACTGCTGTGCCTCTTGATAGATACACATCTGCAGGGAGGGGCCTCCAGCCAGAGGCAAATGTACATAGACAAGAAGGGAATGGGTTTGAAGATGAGCTCCTTCTTCATCACTGCTCCATCACTCATCAGGATTGTCCAGAACATTAGAGTTTATATTACATTGCAGGTTTTACCTTGACCTATATTTTCTAATGAGAAAAGTTGTTAAGCATTTTTCCCATTTCCCTTAAGGTTCTCAAGAGACTCAGTATAAGTTTAATGCCAGACTTTTTGATGTTAAAGAAGGTCATTTTTGAACTAACAACAAACCTCATCACAGTTTTTTTTTTGTGGAAACACATTTATTTTTTTATTTAATTAAATATTTATTTTACTTATTTAAGGTAATAATGAATTAATATACTTGATTTCTTTCAACAGTAAGACAACATAGTGTCTACATCAAGGGTCACCAGCTTTATTTGTTGGCCAGAACTTTCTTCACTGACATCTTAAGAAAATCTAATATTTATATTAATTAAAAAGTCACATTTATTTATTTGTTATAACTTTAGATTCGAATCATGTCTTAGATTAGACGGTTCAGTCGGTTATGTAACTATTAATGTCGGTTACTATAAATCTAATTCAGAGTATAAGTATTTACTCAGTATAAGTAACTCTAACATCTTGGATAATGGGAAAAACTCTATAATTCTGTTTAGAATTGCACTCAATTCTCAGTTGGTGGTTCTCTTTTGGGGACTAAGAGGATGAATGAATGAATCACTTCTTTTTTCTGGGTTATGATCGTGAACATAAAATAATCCTGTTAAAAAAACTGTTTAAAACTGCCTAGAATTTCATTACATCACCAGTTGAATGTGGAGTGTTTCTCTTGGAATAAAAACTTTGTCACGTCATCAAGCGGCAGTAGCGTCGCTGCTCAAAAGACCGTGTGAAATCATAACTGGGGTTGGATTTTTTATTTTCCTCTGCTGCAATATTGATCCAACACCTGGAGAAGCAAGAGGATGTTGATCATAAAAGTATAAAACACAGAGGGTAATGTGTAATGTTGAGGGGAAAATATTTCACAACATTGCGTTGAGTCTCTTCATGGGTTGCACCGGTAATAAACCATGGCTCCAGTATAAGAGAGAGACACGTAAAACAGTGGGATTATTAGTTTATAAATCAAGATTATCAGCTATTGTTTCTGGGAAAAGAAGTTGTTTTTTGGAGACCCTGCACACAATCGTTTGCTTTCCTTTACTGTTATATCTTTAACAGACCATTCACGCCATTTACTTTGATTTATTTTCATCTCACTAAATAAAATAAGATTGATTAAAACTTTAATAATCCCTGTGGAGTATCCTTTAGTATTCCAGCAGTAGTACAGCCCAGAACAAAAGATAAATAAATAAAATACAAACATGAGTAAAGTTGAAGTATGTAACATTTGAACAGTGACCAACGGAAATTTGTGGATCACTAGGTTAATGGTAGATAGATAGGTTAATGTTAGTGGTATAAGTAGATTAGTAGGTAATTATTATGACAATGTGCAATCTCAATAATTATTGTTAATATATTTCACCGTGTCAATATAACGAGTTAAGTTTATACTAATTATTATTTATTACATTATTATATATCAATCTATCTTAGAGTGTTTCTTATATTAACTTATATTTATATAAATATATGTATATAAATATATATGCACATATATATTTATATAAATATAAGCATAGCCACATACATATGTACCGCATATACACACATATATATCTATCACTTTGTAAATACATATAAATATATTTTATATATTTTAAATATATAATATATATTTTTTGTATATAATATATAAAAATATATTATACACAACCACTCTGATACCTGCACATGTATACACACACATATACATATATGTACATATACACATATTTATATACACAATATTGGCACATATAATAGTCCACAAATGCACACGTTTGCCAGCCAAGTCAAACAAGAGAAATATATGCTGTAATTTATTGCTAATTTATGCTGTTTTCATTTTTCATCGCATAAAACTACAAAGCCTTATGACTCAGAAGACAGGATGCAGTTAAAACAAGAATTAAAATATTGACTTTAACTTTGACAGAGGTTTCGTACGATACAAAAAAAAAACAACAACACACAAATGCTTTATAGAAACTGAGCCGTGATGAAAAAAGACTTAACTGTTTCACTGGAAGCTGGTTTGTGTCTGTTCTCTCTGTCAGAGCTTTATATGTTTTCCCCCAGCATTTCAGCCCTGGGCCCCAAAATGAAGCCTATACTTCATTTTCTGCCTGTTTGCAGCGTTGACCTTTACCAGTCTCTCTTGGCCCTCATCTCTGTTGAAGTGGGCTTTGTGCCCGGCTGTGGATGAGCCTCTGAATCTCATTTAGCCCGTGTGATGATCTCTTTCTTTTCTCCCCAACTGCTGGAGTCTACATGAACAAAGTTAATGTTTTTTGTTCAGATATGACAGCACCTTCACCACTGCATGACCTTGCGGACCCATAATGCACTTTAGTCTTTTCTTTCTCTCCCAATTTGATTTGAAAATGTTTTTTTTTCACCTCATAAGTTTTTCTTTCCTTTCCATTTCCTAAGCAAATTGTCTGATTATTACCTGATAAACCGCAGACGTTTTATATAAAATACTCAAGTGCATTAAAGCAGGTGAGTGCAGTATAATAGCTGTTACATCGCCTAGGATTTCTGGTGTCATTGCCATTAATACTTCCTCAGGCTGCTGTGCATGTTTGGGTGGAATCCAAAAAGAGTGATTGACTATCTGGGAGTATCTCAGTGAAACCCAGCACCTGGCAGCCTGGCTCAGAGTGACCGGCTTTATTTTTTTTTTTTATTTTCAGCAAGGTGTGTCAGGATTTTCTGCCAGAGCAAAAACAAAGCTGCAATGCAGACAAAGACAGTGTGGAGGTTGGTTATAGAATAGATCTGCACGACATTGGCTGGAATTAGCATTGAAACACCCTGGGCACGACTCCAGTGGCTGTAGCAAAAAATAATACAGTCGTAATGAAAGGCTATGAGAGGAAAATGCAAAATACGTCTGCCATGGATTATATTAGTGTTTAAAATAAACCGCAAAACATATGATGTCTGACTGCAAGCTAAGGTCTCACGTAAAGCCTAGCGTACAATGTGAGATTTTGCCACGATTTTTCAATTGTATGATGATCGGAGATTATTCCCGATTGTCGACTTAAGTCAGTGCTTCTCAAATATTTTCTATTACGCCCCCCGCAGCAAGAAGAAAACAATTTGCGCCCTCCCTCCCCACCAGCCACTCTCTGCCGAAACTATAAATAATAGCATTTGTCTATCAAATAGTTATAGGAACACCTCTGCGTGACATTGTATCCTTGTTAACATAAAGAAAACAAAAAGAAAGAGATATAGTTCAACTTATTAGGATGTCCAATTACAATTTAATGTAGTACGGCGGAAAAAAAGCATGTTCCCCAAACGTGCCCCCTCAGCATCGCACCGCGCCCCCCCAGGGGGCCCCGCCCCACACTTTGAGAAGCACCGCGACTCGCTACTTACTTTGAGAAGCAAGTAGCGCGACTCGAGTCGTGCAAAGTACGCAGGGTTACGACAAGGGATTTTTACCCTTACAATCCCCTCCCGACTACCTCACGATCGATCGTGAGACTATCAAACGTCCTCTAATGTATTTTTAAAAATGTTCTCAAATTTTTAACTTCATGAGTTTTTGTAACAGAGAAACCTGCACTGGTTGGGATTTATTTATTTTTTTTATCTTCGTAACATGTTTCAGCCACGTTTCGGTGGTTATAGATTTTTGGGTAAAATGACAGTGAAATTTTGGTTGATGTCATATTATTAAGTAATTCACCTTCAATCCTATTATCCGTTCCGAGGTTGCAGGGTCAGCAGTCTCCACAACTGCCACCCAAATCACACTGCACCACACTGTGAGTCTTCCTGTAAATTATGAAGTCAAAAGGAGAAGTTTGTAGTTCATTCGATATTTAACTGCAGGGAGCGGGTGGAGATGCTGTAGGACGGGGGTGATGTGATGGTGGGAAGGGCTCTCTGTGGTTAAAGCCTTTCTGTTTTTCCATATAAATGGACACAAGTGTCTCATCAATGTCACGCAGACAACAGACTTCTGGCCCAGCTGAGATCCAGCCTTTTCCTCCCAAGACCTTTCAGTCAGGCTGTCAGGCCTGACATCTGAGCCCCTCCATGTCGAAGGCTCTGTCACTATCTGTGAAATTTTATAGCTCCGGATTTATTTCATGCATTTAATAAACTCTTTAGCGGCACACCATGGCTTATTTTAATATATGCCATATAAAGCTTGTTTTTTTTTTCACCTAAAAAAAAGCAGAGAAACTCTGAACAGACAAGGTCTTTAGGTCTGTCGGGCCTCTAACATCTTCAAACCTGTGAGGAATCCTGTGAGGAAAACCGAAGGAATGTAGGGAAAAATGTCAGCATCGGGAGTGCACTCAGTATTAAAGCTGAAACTAATTAAAAATGTCTTCACGTCTGGCTGTATTTCAGAGTGTTTCGTGACATTTCCCCATGTGCTTGTTCGTTGTTTTTTTTTTTTTTTCTTTTCCTCCACCGTGCTTCTTTTGCTGCAATATAAACAAAGCGATGTTCATATTTGTGTTCATATCCCTGCAAGCATTATTCTGGGCTTAAAAAAAAGACTCAACTTCAACCTGTTTATTTTTGCACAGCAATTAAATTTGGCAGTTCTCTGTGAACCAACTGGCTTGTAGATATCAGTGGAATAATTCCCGCTGTATTCACTTTCTAAGGGCAGGAAAAACATGCAACTGAGTCTGTGGATTTCAGGATTAGTTTTTGGTAGTTGTTGCTGAAGTTCTACTTTTTCAACACTGTATAATGAGGGGCTTGGACCGTACATTGTTGTGTTGAACTGAAAAGACTGTTCTGGATGGATGGATGGCAAAAAATCTATTTGTAGAACTGTCCAGACCACAAAGGCTCACAGTAGGGAGCAGTGTGATTTGGGTTGCAGTGGTGGAGACTGCTGCTCCTGTGACCTGGTAACGGATGAAGATGAATAAAATATGACTGGAACATCAGTTAATGTTTAATTAGATTTTGAATGAAATCTTTTTCTTGTCCTTTTGGTTTGTCCCCTTGTTTCCATTCATTTCCATCTCCCCTGTCCTCCTATCTTGAATTCCAACTACCTCCATGTCCTCTTTCACTGCATCCATCAATCTCCTCTTTGTCTCCTACCTGGTAGCTCCATCTCTAGGATCATTCTTCTACCAATGTATCCACTGTCCCTCCTTTGAACATGTCCAAACCATCTCAATCTGTCTTCTCTAGCTTTTTTTCCAAGCCTTCCTGTGTTGTCCCTCTAATCACCTCATTCTGGGTCCTGTCCATCCTTGTCTCTCCTAAAGGGAATTCCAGCATCTTTAACTCCTCCACCTCCAACTCTGTCTCCTGTCTTGTGCCTATTCCTAGTGTCTCTAATCCATACAGCATGGCTGGTCTAAAAATCATCCCGTAAACCTTGTCCTATCACAGATCAACTTGATTTTAAATGAAATAATCATTCATTATTCATCTCCGTCCACTTATTGGATGTCTCCACGACTGCCACCCAAATCACAACGTGCCTACTTTGGCAAGAGGGAGTCTGGCAGCTGGTGGATTGGAACCAGAAGCCTTGCGGACTCCAAGTCCACTCCCTCAACCACTGCTGCCCATAATAAATAAATCATAGAAATAAAATATGTAGATTCCCCAACCATGAGACTAACGTGACAGATGATAAATTGATTCAGTTTAAATGCATTGGAAAACATCCTAGTGTGGAAATGGTAATGGAAAATAAATGTAATTACAGTTATATTTAAATGGTAATCTTGTTGATCACCCACTTGGTAATTGGATGTCCAATGCTCATTCTTATTCATTGACAAGTGCATTGTCATCACAATAGAAACTCTATCCCATGAGGTGGATGTTGGGACAGAGACGTTGTTTTACATCAAACACGGTATTTTTGGACTAAAAACGAACACCAACTCAAGCTTGTGCGTGTTTTCACTGTTTTACTGACTTCCTCTTTTTACGGCTTCCCACAAGCTGAAGCATGCAGAAAGCGACCATATTTGCAAGTGAGGAAAGGGAGATAAAAGCATTGAAACTCATGTCCTCATAAAGACAGATCAGCAGTGTGAACAGGAGGTGCATACCGATGCATGAGATGCTGGTGCTCTGAGCCAAAGGGCAAGCTTTAAAAGCTGCTAAGCTGAGAGCGCGGCAGGGGTAAAAAAAAAAAAAGTGTGAAGCAAAAAGGCACACTCAGAGATTTCTTAAAGTTCAACACAGGATCTGTGGTGTTTTTTTTTCAAACACAAAAGAGAACACAAAAATATCAGTTTTATTACTGAGAGGATCAACTGTCAACTGTTTCAGGTGTCAAGTCAGAGCTTTGGAAATTATCTGAACCATTTCCATCTCTAAAATGTTATCCACCAGAGGACCAAAAGGTACATTTCATAAAAAGAAAAACAGTTAGGAGTGGCAGTAAAGTAAATGAAAGTGGTGTAAGTTAACAACAGTAAGACATTGAAATCCTAACTGTTTAGGGGGAGCAGATGAGTTGAGTTTTATGTTTGTAAATCAAAACAAGGTTTAACAACATTTATTTACAGATACAAATACAGGAAACAGGGGCCTTATGAGCCTGAGTCCATTTCCTTAACCACTAGGAAAGCAGGAAAGAAGAACTCCTTGCCATTGTGAGATTGTAAACCACACGACTGCACACAACAAAATGTCACCTCTGCACTTAATCCATCACCAACGTGAATAGTGGGCAGCTTTGAGCCACCAAGGGAGCTGTGTGCGGGTACGATGCCATGCTCAGCGGACCTCAGTGGTCACCTAGCAGCTTGTGGATTCAAACTTGGAACCCTCTGGTCCCCTGTCTGGTGCCTTAACCACAAGGCCTCCACTGTCCCAGGGACGAGGCCACCACTGCCCCATGTTTTATACTTACTTCAACCTCCTTCCAAAGGTATGCAGCCTATTTGAGTTTAAATACAAGAACTTCTAGTAAGTCAGACCTGAAGGAGCCTCTTGGATGAAAGGTGAAACATCTGTGAAGATTCTCATTCATCCAGGTCATGACATCCAATGACAAAAATGTCATTGGATGTCAATGACAAAAATGTCTTCTTGGAGTTGAAAGACATTTCATACCTTAACTGAGGAACATCATCAGTTTCCGAAGCAGAAACTGATGAAGTTCCTCAGTCTTTCAACACTTAGCAGGAATCCAGTTGCTAACAACTAAACATATCGGTCTTCAAGAAACACGCCCCTTGAAGTAACTATGTACGGATGTAATTACCTGGATGACTAAGAACCTACACAGATATAGTCAATTTAGAGCAAATACTTTTGTAGTTTAGCTGGCACACGACAGAAAAACTGAGTTAGATGTTAACATCTAAATCTGAACCCCTGTCTAGTTCCTTATCCA
Organism: Paraplagusia blochii; assembly: GCA_016785265.1. Classification (NCBI taxonomy): domain Eukaryota; kingdom Metazoa; phylum Chordata; class Actinopteri; order Pleuronectiformes; family Cynoglossidae; genus Paraplagusia; species Paraplagusia blochii. Next base: position 49,301 of record JAFBJS010003907.1, read on the forward strand.
CTAGGCTACCGTTGCCCCAGCCATGGCATTTGTAAAAGTAAATAATCGAGTTGCATTTTATTAAACCATAGTAAAATGTAATTTCCCAAAGTGAACTTGGATCATTACAGTGACTGTATTCCTATCACCATCATCATCGCACTGTATAAACAATGAGCTGGCAGGAACCATTCATCCACTCATCGGTCCATTCATCATCTGCTACTATCTACTGTGGATGTCACTCATATGGAGATTGAGGACATTTGAGTGACGTTTCCCAGTTGCCATTGAACTCTAAAAAAGACAATGAAAGAAACTGTATTTTACTTTGCTGCATTAAAATTGAGGCGTCTCACTGATTTTTGGAACAATAGGTAACGGGAAAAAAGTTCACCAAAAATACAATAAATGAAAGAAAGCCTATGGAGAATGGTGTAACATCAATGAAGTCGTCATCAGCGTACAGTGTCATCATAAAACACTTGAGGGGCAGCAGTGGTTAAGGCTGTGAGGATTCAGGTTCAAATCCATCAGCTCAGGTCCAATAAGCACCACCAACACCACCCAGACCCACATGAGATACAGTGGGCTCGCCACCTCACAGTATGGTGCAGTGTGATTTGGGTAGCAGTGGTGGAGAACAAGGCCTTGTATAAATAAAATGAAACATAAAATGTTTGCCCACATTTGCCCCAGGACTGGACTTTGGACGTTTGGATGTTCTAGAACAGAGTTCACTAACCTTTTAGTGAAAACTGAGAGCCACTTCAGGGACACTCAATACAAAGAGCTACTCGTTTGATGTAGACCAGTGGTTTTTAACCTTGGTGGAGCTACCGAACCCCACCAGTTTCGTATGCGCATTCAACAAACCCTACTTTAGTAGGGTGAGTCGGTGTGTCTTGACCTCCACGGTGTCTTGACCTCCGGGGTAGAGGCTCCATCGAACCCCTGAGACGTACTCACTGAACCCAGATGATCATGATTGGACCCATTAGAATATCATTGTAAGTGTAACATCCATTCAGAAAGCACAGAGACGGTACCATTTTGACCCTTATGGACTAGTTTTGTTTTTTTGGAACACACCCCATAGGCACCTTAGGTAGACCATGGGAGCTACCAGGTGACACTGGGCACCAGGTTGATTTCTTCGCTCAAGAATATATTGTGCTCGTTCTGTTGGCATCATTATCAGCACTTACTAAGTTACTATAAATCTAATGTAAAACAAAGACATAGAGGTGAAACCAAGAATAAGTTACACAGACTTGTTGGACGTTGGTAAAACTCTGTGATGTGATTATTATTCCGTACAGAATTGCACTCAAGTCTCAGTTGGCGGTTCTCTTTTGGGGACTAACTTATTCGACCTGAGCGTTTAAACACAGCGGACACAACTGATAAAAATCCAAATACAGCGGGGGAAAGGAAGGGAAGTCGGCCTTAAAGACAGTTATTGATCTAAATTTGCTCAAAATAGAGGGCCGACAGATTTTGCATTTTTAGTATGATTTCACCTGAAAGTGTGGAAACCCTAAAATCCCAACGCAGCAGCAGGTGCATAATGATGCATTGATTTTATGTGCAGTGAAATAAAGAAGGGAGAGGGCAGATGATTTAACTACAAATACTGTAGTTAAATGATAAATCCGTCTGGTTTGGTTGGAACTCTTCGGCAGATTGAAAGACTGAAAAATATTTTTCTTTGCAAAATGTACAGAATTTTCACGCAAAATATATTTATATTTATTTTCTACAGAAAAAAACATAATTGTTTCTATTGCAGTAATAATTTACCCAGTAGAAAGACTAATCAACATTTATTTTTTAGTTCTACCTCATGTAATAGTTTCAAAGTAATAGCACGTCACTTTTTTGATGCTTTGAGCTGAGCAAACATTTGTTCAATGTAAATATAAATTCTACAAATATGGAATTTTCTGTTCGAAACAGATCTTGTTTATTTTGAAGCACATTTTATATATAAAATAATGACTGACAGTGTTGTGACGTTCGCAACATGTGACTTCAGCGGAAGCAAACATTTACCAGAAACAGTGGAACACTACTTGGACTCCACTTGAACTTCTCTTCACTGATCTGTACTCAGACTTGAGGCCATGGGAAACAGACACAGGATTGAGTCAAACCAATTCTCCTTATAACTCTTATCTAAAGCTCAAGTCAGTCTTTTTTTCCCACAAAGGCTGGCAGACTAAAGTTTGGAGGTGTTTTTTTTATTCCAATTCCAATTTGTATTCCATCATTCTTTCATTTATCATTATCTATCTTTTATCTGCTTATCTGTTGCCGGGCCCCACTGCACCATACTATGAAGTTATATTGAAACTTTTTGGGTTGGGATGTTGCTATGCTCAGAGCAGGTGCAACATGGATTAGAACCGGAGGGCTTGCAGACCCAAATCATATTCCCAGAACAAAAAACTGAAAAAAAAAACCAGAAAAAAACATTCATCCGTGCATACACGTTTCGTTGTCTACTTGTCTGTTATCGTCCCTAAAGTGTTTTATGGTGACACTGTATGCTGATGAAGACTTTGTTGCAGCCCCAGGTCTTGGCACCAAGGGGGGCCTCAAATTGCTGATGTCAAGTGAATAAAATTAGTGGAAGTAGTCTTCTTATACTTATTATACTTTACTTCAAACACTCATAATATCTACCTACCCTCTCTTTTAAAGGTGTTGTTTAGATATTATGGGTGTTTAACATTTATAAAAAGATGCTACTACCTTTAAAACAGAGGGTAGGAAAATATTATGGGTAGGAAATTCTTCATAACAACGGCACAAACATAAAGATATAAATATAAAAAAAAATGGCTTTCGAGGGACTTGTGTTAGTGTATCTTCTGTGACTCGGACACGAAAGAAGGGCCTCATCCCCAGATCTCAGATAGTTTTTAAACTATTCCCCAAATCAACTCATTGTCCTTGTAAATATTTACTTCTCATATTCTATTGTATTTTGTTAGCCTCATAGCACAATTGCCTAAGCCTTTTCATTTTAATATGACCTAGGCAATTATGCTATGAGGCTAGCGATTTTGTACAATGTGGGTTTCGTTCATTCATCTTCATCCTCTTATTTATTGCGGGTCAGCAGTCTCCATGACTGCATACCAAATCACACCACACTGTGAGCCTTCCTTCCTGTGGGTGGTGAGTGACTGGAAGTTAAGTGAGTCGGGGAAGTTCTATGTTTAGAGCACCTCAGTGGGAAACTGGCAGCTGGTGGATCAGAACCTAAAATATAAGTTTCCAGAAAAAAATAAACTAAAGCCTTGCTGAGACTAGGATTTGAACCTCAATCCTTGGAATACTCCAGCCAGATTTTCCTTAAAGACCTTAGTTGCTTTTCCTTCTGAAATATTTTTCTGCACATTAAATCATATTCAGAGTGTGGTGTCTGAGTAGTTCATCCACTCGGTTCTGTGTTTAGTAGCTTCTAAAAGCCTAGGTGAGCGACTAACATCAGCACAGTCAGCTTCATCTACTGTCTGTTACAAAGAATGACCAGGAGGAAGCAGTGTTTTAACAGCGAGTGTTAAAATAGTACGACATAAAGCCAGAACAGACCCTACAATAAGCTCCGGTAATGGCCGGCCTGGATAGACACAACCTTTTGTGGGCTTTGAACTGATTACACATTTACTGTCCTTCTGTTCGGCTGGAGTGTGAGGACATCTACTAAACCAGGTGACCTTAACGACTGGAGCTACAGCATCCCATCAGATAATGACCACTCTGAACCCCAGGACCAGGCATCATCACCCCATAAATATAGGGACTCGTGGTGAAAAGCTGCAGACGGACAATTTTCAAAAGGACACACACTTACAGGAGGCTTTTGTGCAGTGGATTAAAAAAAAATAGAAGCCACTGGTGTTACATTTTTGGCGGTCGCAAGGACTGAGGCTGTAGGTGTCGAGCTGGCCAAGAGGCAGAGGTCAGTAAAAGTATTAATCATGCTTCAGGGACTGCAGGAATTCACTGAAATAAATGATAAAATTGCTTTTTTGGCCATTAGGGGTGTTTCCAACCAAGTGCAAATTCAAGGTCAAGGTGGTATCACATCATGATGAATTTCCTTTGAGTATCAAGGCAACGCTATCAAATGTAAAAGTGTCCTTAAAAATTGTCTCAAAACTATTTGTTGAAAAATTGCAGAAGAATTGTACATTATCCCGTCTCTGTATCGCACCTCTCCTTTCAATTAATCACAGATTTTTATTTAATGCTATCTCGCAAAATGTTGTGTTTCTTTCACTCTGTGGTGCCGTTATTCAATTCTACTGTGCATGTCTAAGGTGCGTTAAAACAGTGTAAAGGATAAATGTGTTCATAGAATGGAGAATGGAGAATGGTTTTTGTAGATAAGAGCGACTTCAAACCCAAGTTTTCTCAATTTCAAGTAAGCCACTTTTCGTGAGATATGAGGAAACATCACGGTACGATTGCCCATCAGACTTACGCCTCTAATGTGTGGTTAACCAAAGAGCCATACAGTAGAGCTCTGTCAGATCCACAGCCTTGATGAGTGTGGGACATAGCGCTTTCAGAGGAGGAGACGTCTGGTAATATAATGACTGTCTCACTTCTAATTTACGATTTCCCCCATTTCAAAGTGGGTCTTTGAACAGAAATACTGCAATAGAATAATTTCATTTATATTACTTTCGTAGCACTTGGTAAAGTAGACACAGCTATCGTTGAGATACCGCTAGTCACATTCTTCATTCATTAATTTTCATTCAGTTTATCTGTTACAGGATGCAGTGGCAGCAATCTCACTGACTGTCACCCAAATCACACTGCACCCTACTGTGAGCCTTCCTGCAGGTTCAACACTGGAAGTTACAGTATGTTGGGCCATGAAGATGCTCCGGGAACCTTATAGTCAACCTCTGCTGGTGGATTCGAACCCAAAGCCCTGCAGTGCCAAGTGAGCTCTCTTAACCGCTAGCCCGGACTGCCTATATTTCCATTTGTAAATTTTTATTTTTATTGTTACACAGAAAAAACCCCAAGCATTGTTGCTGTATATTTACCTAAATGGCAACAACTGTGAATCTCAATATCTCAAGCACCACCTTCCTCTTAAAATACATTCAAGATACACATTCAAGAACATTTTATGGCACTTAGAGTCCTGTCCAAGGATTACTGTACCTCTGTACTCGCTTGTCAACGACAGCACTTGAAAGAGGAGTAATAGGATATAAAGGTTTTCAAGATATTCTTAGCTTAGAGAAAACAAACGTATCTCAGCTTGACAGGCGCCACTGGGAATGTTCACAGTGAAACTAAAACCCGACGTCATTGATTCAGAATGACAGCAGGGAAAATTGCTCTGAGGCTGGTTCACTTTCATCACCTCACTGCCAAATGTATCTATTTTTGTGTTATTGATTAGACAGTGACAGATGTTTTTGATACCTATTGAAAAAGAGTCAGCACATAACAGCCAGAAAGTCTCACCACCTGAGTCACTGGCCACAGACTAATACACATCTAATAATCAAGCAGTGGAGTTTATTTTATTTTCTACCATAATTTAAAAACAGTGGAATCGGGTTTAGCTTGGTTTTGTTGGCATTGGTGTTGTGTTTAATTGTTATGAATAGCATTGAAATATTTTATCAAAAAATTTGATAAATAATCCGTAAGATGTCACAAATGGAGAGAGGTAACTTTGACCTAATCAAACTGACCGGACCCTATCACAATCAAATCATTAACATTTTTTGTTTAATCAATCAGCTGTTGATTAATCACAAGTAATCATGATTAATCACTACTAACTGAAAGATAAATCAATATCAATAAAAGCTTGATATTAGTTATTCATTTATTGGGGCAGTTGGTGGCCTAGTGGTTGAGCAAACTGTCCGCAAGGCCCCTGGTTTGAATCCCCATATTTCCAGGCCCTGGTACAGCTAGCTGCCCCTTGCTCAATACGGTTATGGTTTAAATGCAGAGTAAAAATCCCCCGGCACCCCCCAAAAAATTAAAATAATAATAAAAATAATATCCTTTTTATTTCTATATTTTTGTATTCATGTGTAAAAAGAATATATGAGTCATATAATTGAGTCATACAATTAAATGAGTTCCTATGCTGCCATCTAGTGACTTTCAATTTTTTTTTCCGAAAACTATTTTATGATGCAATACGATACAATTCTTACAGATGCTAGCCAATAATATCCATCGACCGATATTATATCAGACATGCCTTCTCAAAATAATGGTGGTGGATTTTAGTAATCAATGTATATCTACATGGTGACTTGAAAAGTTGCTTTAATAATATGATAACGCCTTTGTTCTCAACAGTATTGTTTGTCTGCTTTACATTCACTCAACAGTTGTGTCTGTTCAGCCATTAGTCTCCTGCAGATCAGCCATCTGACCTACAGGGGGAGCTTCAAGAAATGCCTACTGGTAATTGAGATGATATATTGGATAAACTGTATATTTCCTGGCGTTCTGTCCATCAGATCTATTTCCACATGTTAATTAAGATGATTCATTTATTTTAACAGCTCTCTTAACTTATCCTCACCATCTCTACGACATAAATGTGACAACCTTTCATTTTTGCGGCTTCTTTTATTTCTCCGACAGGATTTCCAGATGCCTCTTGTAATTTGAACTTAGTAAATTATTAACGTCCCTTAAATAGAGTCCTGGCATTATTGCTACAAATGAAAGGAAACCAGGAAAGGAGTTTTTTTGATTTGCTGTCATGAAGTCAGAGAGACCTCGGAGCTCTCACAACTGTTTCCAATAATTGGCTCAATACTTTAACAACATCTCCCCAAAGAACAGGAGAGTGCCACAGACGTGTTGATGCTGTAAAAAACACAAATGAATTATTCATTCTAGCGTCTCTCGGACGTAATATTTTATGTTATTAGGCGGCACCCGTAATAAACTCTTTTATGTTTTTGCGCGCAGTCTATAAATACAATTAATGCAGTTTTATATTGGTTGTCTGCAGACTTCTGAGTGTTGAGGTAATTGCTAATATGTTGTTAAGAGCGCTGAGACAGCTCATTTGCATTGAAATTAAATTTACACCTAACAGGCCTTTTTATGGTTTGAAGGTTTGAGTATACACAGCAAACTATAAGATAGAAACATGGAAATGGAAGGAATTCCAAGAAAAAAGGAAAACACTTGACACATGGTATGGTTCAAGGGTTCCCAATCTTTCAGTGCCATTTGATTCAGTGACCCCACTTAGATTAGATTAGATCAGATTAGATTGAACTTTATTAGTTGCTTCGGGAAACAACTAATAAAGGGTTGGGAAGGGTTGGGAAGCACCTTCCCGACCCACGTAACTTCCAGTGGGCTCACCACCCACTCAAAGGCTCACAGTATGCAGCAGTGTGATTTGGGTGGTGGTTTTGAAGACTGCAACACGGTATCGCACAAGTGAATGAAGATGAATGAATGAATGAATGTTACTTATATTTCAATGCCAAACCTGGCTAGCTTTGCCTCAGACTTTACCTACATCCTCTGCTTGTTTTGCTTTGTCCTTCAAATATCCAATAGTTCCACATCATCACACAGTTTCTTGTGTGCATCCTGACTTTTAATGGTCTGATTAGCTTCTCTGACATCCATGTTGTTAGAAAAAAGAAACTGGAGAGCGTTGCATGCCACTGAACAAAGGGATCTCACTACAAATTGATGATTTGACTGTTTTTCGTTGCTGCTTTATTTACCTAGTATATATATATAAATAAAAAAAATTCAAGGCTCATTTTATTATCTGCAAGTATTATACCAAGTATTGATTTTTTTTCCCTTATAGCCTCCAGCTCTGTAAAAGCCAGAGTGCAAATGTGTTTTTTTTTTCCCTCTGAACTGCTCAGTATGAAAGACTACACAGTAGCAGCCTTATCTGCCTGTCTGGGTCGAGCTGTTATGTAATCAACCTGCATTCAAGGGTCATTACAGTGGGCTGCTTGTCTTATTAGCTGGTTAAGGACATATCAACTTTTTCACATGGCAGTTCACACTGTTTTTGAATATAATCTATGAAGTATTGATGCACCAAAGTTGAAAAGCTGTGTTTCAACTTGTTTTCAATCTTACAAAAATAAATAATTTTTCGATTAGACAGAAGAAAATTTTTAGTTTAATCAGTATGGTACTTAACATAAGAACCTTTGGTTTCAAAATGGAAAAAGGTATTGATTTAGTGGCCATTTTGTTTTCTATTGTTTTTTTTTGTACCAAATGCTGCCAGCAAGACCAAAAAAGCAAAACAAACTGGTAAAATAAAAATCAAAAATGTCAGGAGAAAACTGTCGCACAATTGCACAAAGGGCAATTTTACAATATGCGTCTTTGCAACTTCACAGGGGGCCACATGAGGCACCATTAAGTATTGCTATATAAACATAAGTGGTAGTTACAGTATTTCTTCCATCCCTTTATTTTCATCCGCTTATCCAATACTGGGTCGCAAGGGTAGCAGTCTCCACAACTGCCACCCAAATCACAATGTACCACACTGTACCTTCCTGCAGGTGGTGAACCCACTGGAAGCCAACAGCCCTAGGCGGGATTCAGACTTGCCCAGGAGGTGAACCCTGCCATTGCCTCTGGGCCAAAGCAAAGAGAATACTGGTAATGAAGTGGTCTAGAAAAGAAACTATTAATGATCCCATTTACATAAACCAGGAACATATTAACTTCATACTTGAGGAATGAAACTCATTCAACAATAAGTCCAGTTATATACAACAAAACCTTTAAGAAACCCCCAAAAAAATTGTTACTTTGATGGCAACTGGACACAGTAGGTTTCTTGAAGATGTTTCACCTCTTATCCACGAGGCTTCTTCACTTCTAACTAACCACCGGGGAGTTCTGGGACATGTTTAAGATACCTACTATGTCCAGTTTTTGGATTGAATGACTGAGAATCTACACAGAAATGTTTATGATACTGCGTCCAGTACTACTACTAATGCTACTACTAGTATCAGTAGTGTTGATTTTTTCTTGGCACTGAGAGAGTACAGACCATAAACCATGTACAGACCATAGTAACCACATTTATGCAGAATGGGGATTTGTCACTCTGTGTGGCCGTGTGTTGAACTGGTGATCTGTCCCGGGAATTGTACCCCACCCCGACCTGTGGTCCAGTGGGATTTGCCTCCAGTGCTCTCTCAGCACTGAAAGGCATTAAGCAGTGAGACGATGGATGGTTGCTGTTTTCAGTTGAAGTGACCATTATGTAGCCTTAGTTTATGTGCCATTCATTTTAAACATAACCAGATGCTTAATGATCACAAATAATGGTTTCTATGTACACGACATATTTCAATGTAAATAAAGGATCACTTCTAGAGGTTATTGGTGAGATTTCCGGCAGTTCATATATAAATCTGCTGAGGGGTCAGAGAAAAGCTCACAATTATACTTAACGTCTGTTACTCATTATGAGTTTGGAGAGGCTTCTTATGCTTATCAAAGAGCGAATTACCAAGCATGACACAAACAGAAGTAATTAGACCATCAATCAAGTTAATTAGTTATGGATTATCTCTCTGTAATTGACCCTTTTTGTGTTACGGGTTCAATGTGAAACTAAGTGGAGGATTTGTGGAAGTGGGCTCTGGTGGTGGTGATTTATGATTTCCTCCGTGTCTCTTACAGTGTAGCCTTTTGTCGTCTACTGATCAAAATCTGTCGTAGCTACACCGTCGATATGTCCTGAGACTTCACAGAATACACGGGAGTGTTGTAAATGTGAAAATACTTGATTGTGTAACAGGACACAAGTTACCATATTTTCACGACTATAAGGTGCACATAAAAGTCTTGGATTTTCTTCTAAATGTGCGGTGCGCCCCATAGTGCAGTGCGCTCTATGTGTGTTGTTGTAAGACGGACGTGGTAGAGGACACCATGAAAACGTTAAAGGGGAAAGTGTGGGCGTTGTTTTGCTCCCATTTTGCTCTTTTTTTAAATAGCACACTTGTATGCTTGTGTGTGTGTTGTTGTGAGGCGGACGTAGTACATGACCATGAGAATGTTAAAGGGAGAAGTATGGGCGTTCTTTTGCCCCTGCTCTTTTTTTTTAAATAGCACACTTGTATGTTTGAGTGTGTGTTATTGTTGTAAGGCGGGCATAGTAGAGGAAACCATGAGAACTTTAAAGGGGGAAGTGTGGGCGTGGATTGTATATAAAGCCGCGCCCTATGATCAGGTGTGCCTTATGTGTGTGTTAATTATAGTAATGGAACACAGAACTGAGACTGCGCCTTTTAGTACCGTGCGCCTTATGGTCGTGAAAATACAGTAGTCTTAAGCAACAAATCAGAGTCTGATCCTCGAAGGATAACTTGACTGTATTTTCCCGCTCTCGGATCCTAGAAATCAAACAGTTTCTGGATGTGCTTCTCACATCACCTGTCTAAATGAACCTGACAAACTGTATCAGAAGAGATACAACAAAACAACCGCCAGTGTGTTGTGGTGATTTGCATTTAAGCTCTGCGGGCCTTTGGTCTGCACCTGAGTGAGCTCCTCGCCAGACTTCCAGACACTCCTTGACAAAACAAGCAGCAAGCCAGAGATTGTGATATCCTAAGATGTTTACTGCAGAGCTGAGCTGATCTCAGTGGAGGTCTGTGGGGAGGAGGCAGGTGAACAGCTCATCCTTTGTGTAGTCTCACAAGTGCATGATTGTTGCATGAGATATTGCTTGAACAGAGAGCGGAGTGTAAGTAAGGTTAAACTTCTATTAAAATCACTTTCACAGACTAACTGGAAAAGGGTTTTCTCTGTAAAGACCTGGTTACTGCTGGTTGAAACCTGCTAACCTCTGGTGTAGGCTACTGTTCTGGTGTGGGCTGCTGGTCTACAAATTATGTATCTGGTAAAGACTACATCTCCAATGTGGCCTGCTGCAATGATGTACATTATTTATTGGGTATAGAACTTAACTCCTATATAGACTGCATTTGTGGTATGGGCTAGTGCTCTTGTATAATAAATTTGTCAGATACAAACTGCATCCCTGACTTTGATTGGATCCCTGTTATGGGCTGCTTCTCTGATATAGGCTATATCTCTGGCATGGGCTGCAGCTCTGGTATGGGTTATTTGTCTGGTATACTGTAGACTGCATCTCTGGTACGGGCTGCTTCTCTGGTATGGACTATTTATCTCATATGGACTGCATCTTGTGTATAGGCTAGTACTCTCTTATGGGTTGCTGCTCTTATACAGGCTACAACCCCGGTATGGGCTGCTGCTCAAGTACAGGCTACATCCCTGGGTTGGGCTGTTGCTCTAGCACAGGATACATCTCTGGTATGGGCTGCTGCTCTAGTACGGGGTACATCTCTGGTATGGGCTGCTGCTCTAGAACAGGGTACATCTCTGGTATGGGCTGCTGCTCTAGTACAGGTTACATCTCTGGTATGGGTATCTGTGATAGTGCAAGCTAAATCTTTGGTATGGGCTGCTACTCTAGTACAGTATAGATCTCTGTGTGGGCTGCTGCTCTAGTACAGTATACATCTCTGATATGGGCTGCTGCTCTAGTACAGGGTACATCTCTGGTATGGGCTGCTGCTCTAAAACAGGGTACATCTCTGGTATGGGTATCTGTGATAGTGCAAGCTAAATCTTTGGTATGGGCTGCTACTCTAGTACAGTATAGATCTCTGTGTGGGCTGCTGCTCTAGTACAGTATACATCTCTGATATGGGCTGCGGCTCTAGTACAATCTCTGGTATGGGTATCTGTTCTAGTACAGGCTGAATATCTGGTATGGGCCGCTGTTCTAGTACAGTATATATCTCTGGTGTGGGCTGCTGCTCCAGTACAGGATACATCTCTGGTTTAAACTGCTGCTCTAGTACAGTATACATCTCTGGCATTGGATGCTCCTCTTGTATGTTTTTGTCTCATATAGACTGCATCTCTAGCATAGGCTATATCTCTGGTATGGGCTGCTGCTCTGGTATTCTAAATGTATAAATTTAGGACCGAAGAATAAGGCAGAAGGTTTGTTTAAATATCCAGTTTCAACAGAAAAAGATGAAAAAACAAAACATCAGTTGGAGCAGACTGTGACAAACTCCACGTAAGATTAAAGATTAACACCATGCTTTCTGAGGATCTCCGTTTAAAACTGGCATCAGCATGAGGGTGAAAAGCTGCCATTGTCTTGTCACTTGTACGTAGATAAAGTAAAGCTTTACTCATGTATACATCTTTGGAGTTAGATCACTTCAACAGCTGTCATTCTGAACGTACTTCAGTTCCACAAATACTTTGTCTTTCAAAGCATACATCAGGAAAGCTGGAACCATGACTGGGGCCGTGTCTGGATGTCAGAGTTCCACACCATATTTTTATGGCTCACACCAGTCTGTGTTTTTTGCAGTCTCATGCCTTCAGTCATTACCCACAGCTCATACCCGTGGGTGAGTGTTGGTGCTTAGATGGACCAGTGAATGGAAAGTCTGGCCTTCTGGCTCCATCATCTCCTCACTATAACAGAAGTCTATGACACTGCAGATGCTCCCACAATCTGTCCATCCACCATAAACTTTCCATGTCTTCATAACTTCCCCAGTTAATTTTAAATAATTCATGCTCTCCTATGACCTGGGTTTCTCAATAACAGGTGATGTATATCAGTTGTAAAAGTTTATTAAAGATATTTCAGCAGAATGTTACAACACAAATGATATCATACTGTTAACATTACCCAGAACCCTGGGATCTTGGATGTTGATTTCACAACTGACACACACCTCTGAACATTTACATAAAATCTATGAATAATGCTTTTGACTAAGGATTTTTGTGTGCTGACTCTGTGTCTTTTTTATCAATAAATCTTTTCTGTGCATGAAGGAAGAACATTATCTGTTCTCCTGCTCAGTTTTTGTAATTTCAGCAGATCCCACACACTAAGAAGTCTGTACAGATTTATATTCCCTTTGTCTTGTTGTTTGTATGTATGTGGATATATAAATGACCATGTTGGGTCTTTGTGGGGTGGTCGTCAACCAAAAATTTTTTGCATTTTTCTTGGAACAGAAAAATAAACATTTTTTTTGTTCCAGAACAGAAACATTGGTTGTATTTAATTCTTTAGAAATCCAGTATAGCCCACAATCATAGTCAAAGAAGACAAATGATTTTGATTTTAGACTACACAGGCTTTAAAAAGTACGAAATAAAATCAGTATGAACCGGCAATCATTATCTTTAAATACACATTTCTGAAACAAAGTTTTTTGTTTTAATTCCGCGATCTGGTTCAAAGCCAAGCTTTAAAGTACTACTGTTGGATAATTCGCTTTTACTTAATATCTTGGGGTGGTAGTGGTGGCCTAGCGGTTAAGGAAGAAGATTTGGGTCTGTGGTGCATTGTGATTTGGGTGGCACTCATGGAGACTCCTTCAACTGCAACTTGGTAACATATTAGCACATGAATGAAGGATAAAACAGTCACTTTTGGTCATTGGATATATTATTTTACAAATTATACCCTGTCACAGCTTTCCTTAGATGACATTACATTACATAACCAACGTTTATATTACTGCTGGCAGCTGCTTTGTCTGATTGTATGATACAATGTACTTTTGGTGGCAGTTGTGGAGAATCGTGTATCCTGGCAATGGATAAGGAGATTAGCTAAAAATCTTATGTTCTTGTTAGAATTATTATCATATTTCTGATTTGATGTAGAACCAATCATTGAGGTGAAATATGATGTGACTTGACTCGGCCCTGGTTTAACCTCAATCATCATCTTACTTCTGGATGGACACTGATTATGTCATCTGCTCTTACGGTCTACTGCTGCAAACTTTGATGTAATGTCAAACATTTGTATGCAGCAGCAACATTTTTCAATGTTTTAAATTATGCTCTTAGGTTTAAGAGGACTTGTTGTTGGCCTGGTTATTAAATTTCACCTCTATTAAAAAAAGGGCTAAAGGTTAGTGCTGCCAACGAAAAACCAAATACATTTAATGTTGAACTTCAACCTGTACTAATGAAAGCTATCTTCAGTCTATCCCTTTAATCGAAAAGCATAATTATTTTTAACATTATCATTAACTTTACATCCATCTGGATATAGGCTTACCTGCCAACACTCTATTTACCCTGGTATGTTGTTCATGTTCCATATTTGAAGTCAAATGAAGTACCTCTCTCCATCATGTTGGCTCCTCCCTGTTAATCGTTGCATAAAATAAGATATTTTGAAAACTGTTGTGACAATAGACAGCAGCAACCGAATGGAATTGGTGCAAGCCACTGTGACAATCACTGCTGCTAATGGTTGCACCATGGGATACTCACTGGTTAAAATTGTCAACGTTTGTTAAATTTCATTTATTTTACACTATGTTCCCTGTAAGCTCGATCAAGATAAAACATATTTCAGTCCAACAACAGATGCCAAGCTGATTTGTACATCAGAGCTGTGGACAAACACTAACAGACTGCAGTAATATAAAGTGAAAACTGTTTTTTGTTTTAGCAATACCAATAAAAACAGTATAAGGCGGTTGTTAGTTCTCAATACTGTGTATTTATCATAGAAATGTACGCAATAATAGTGTTTTGTTGTCGTTACTCACTCTCGTTTCTTTCGTTTTCGCGCTTCCCCGTGTGTTGCCAAGTTAAAAGAAATCAGCTTTTACGCCTTCATACTTAGTAGCGCTAACGATGGGAGCATGCGCAAGAAACTGGGTTACCAAGACCATTTAGCCGCCTTTCGTGACGTAGGCGATTTGTGTGATTTGATTGGATGATTGATCTGCTCTGCCTGTAGCGTCTCACCACACGAAAATAGTTTTCATTGGGTCCACTTTTGTTGGGCGGACATTTTGGATAACACAGTGAGTTGAACCTGTATTAAGGAAAGAGAAGAATGGATTTTACGTGAAACTAACCAGGAGTTTTGGTAAGTCAAATTTTATTTTTTCGTTTTAATAATATTTACGGTAATTTAGGGAGCAGTGGTATTTTATGTACATAATGTGACAACTGTGGTTAATGGCTTCGTGGCCATGTTGCTTTGGTAATGCTCTTATGGCTACAAGCGCTGGCGAGCATATAAGGACTCGTTCTTGTATATTTCTGTGCAATAATGATGGGTTAAAGCCACAATGTTAAGTTAATAGGATGTGGATCGCTTGTTTGAAAAAAAAAAAAATTAAATAGTGAGAGTTTTAGAAAAAAAAGTTCATGTAAATATTTAAACGTATGCCAGAGATAAAACGTGAGTTACTTGGCTAAGGATATTTGAGATTGAGTTAAAAGCTCAGGTCTTAACTGTTCTTAACTTTGCTATATATATATATATATATATATATATATATATATATATATATATATATATACATACACTGAAAACTTGTTCTTTATTTAGGGCCTCGCTTGTTTGAAAAAAAAAAAAAACTTAAATAGTGAGAGTTTTAGAAAAAAAAAGTTCATGTAAATATTTAAACGTATGCCAGAGATAAAACGTGAGTTACTTGGCTAAGGATATTTGACATTGAGTTAAAAGCTCAGGTCTTAACTGTTCTTAACTTTGCTATATATATATATATATATATATATATATATATATATATATACACTATATACATTTACTATATATTTTTTCACTATATTATATATATATATATATATAATGTATAACATATCCTAAAACAGGTATCTCCTTTCAGTTAATCCTATTTTGACAGTGACACAACAGGATAAACCAGAACAAAAATACCCTTTATTTCAGACCTTTCTCTATTTAAATGAGATGATTTAATTCCGTGACCTACTTTTTAGTGTGGAGACTGGGCAGTTGTGGGGATTCCCAAATGAGGTCAGAACCTGGTTCTTTTGAGAAGAAACCTAATTTTTTAGGCAAATGTACATTTGCAGTTTTTTTTAATGTCATTACATTTCAGAAGGTTCATGTTCCACGTTCCGTTAAAACCTGAAATCTCTTACCAGAGAGTCAAAATGGCAGCATTTACAAGGTCTTCTAACCCATAATCCTGTTACCGTGTTGTTTTAGGATGGAATTGAAGTTTTATGAAGTCCCATATGTTCCTTTATGTGACATATGCTGCCACTCACTTTGCATGGGCTTAAAGCATAGAAAGATGTCAACCGACCTGAGTGCAGCTAAAAGGCTTCTAATTACACATAAAGTTCAAAATAAGGAGTGCTTATAGTATTTCTTGGGGAATAAGAATGCCTTCTACAGTGTGCTGCTGCCATATGAATGTGAATAAAAGGCAAGATATGTGCTACTTCTGTGTTCTCTCAGTAGGTGTTAATGTCAAAGCCATGAAGTAGCAGATGGCACAAGAAGTCTCGGGTGGAAATCCTTCAAGGCATCTGTTAATTGTTTTTTGAAAATGAGCACAAGATTTTCTTTCCCATGCGCAGGCACTACACAAATTTCTGATGAAATTAATGGAAATTATCTTAGATGACCAATTATGTGACACATGTTTGTCTGCCCTGGATTTTAGCTGTCACCATGATCTGCCTATGATGTATTTTTCTAATTGCCTGTTTTCCAGTAACAGTTGATACTTATATTTAGTTACTTTTTTTTAAGAAAAAGAAGCCTATAAAGATGCAGATGGAGAATAAAAGAAGTGTATTTACGTGGTCGGCACTGGTGGGTTAGCGGTTGGGGAGGCGAACTTAGGTTCACAAAGTTTTAGGTTGGAATCCACCATCCGACACACATATCTTTTTGTGGACGAACCGGCAATGGAGTAGGAGATGAAGATATTATCTGAAATGATAAGAACCTGTAGATCCCGGTGACAATCTGCAGCGTTGACTACAACCTTTACTATCCCTTGGGCTGCTTGTAAAGAATTGTTTTTAATACCAGAAAAATAAGTTGTCTATTAGTTGTGCCATTGCCATTTTTTTTTCCATCAGGCGTTTCACTTATCTCAGAGCAGTGAAGAAAGAGAGTAATATCTGTGAATGTCCTGTTTAATATTTGACGACTTTGGCAGTTCGTTTTGAAAAATCATTACTGCATTGACAGTCGGTACAATTCTGAACCTTTTAGTATCCACATGTGTGCTACAAAATATTTTGTATTAAGTTCATGTACTTCAAGGCCTGTAGTTACTCACATTAGTTGCTATGGTACCTTCTATCGTTGTCCTAGTTATGGACATGTGGTGAACCATAGAGGGTCCTCTGTGATCAGTACTCAAGAGGCTGGAGTGGCTTATGTCCGACCTTGATAGCTTTTAGGTGTTTATACTTTTATACCTGTATCTCTATCCACAATGTCTGGTACAATGTTTACATTTTTTTTGGTCTCCAAATCATTATGGCCTGCCCAAGGTGAGTCTGTTTTTATGTTACTTCTCGTCCACTGAGAATACACTTTGTATGGTTCAGTGGAGGACGTTCTTGCTGTGCTTCTGTCCCAACCCTGAATCTGCTCTGTCTCTTTGCCAGAGATCTATATTTCTGTATGGTTGATGAAATACGTCAAATAGCAGCTTCACATTCATAATATTTGGGTTTTACTTCTTGCTTGGGCAACATTGATTTGGCCTCACTGTGTTCAGACCTGACCCATCTAATTTGCAGAGTAAGATATTCAGCAGTTGCCCTTTTAACAGCCCAAAGTTTCCTGACCAACTTTGGGTAATAACCAATCAGCCCCTGAGTCTTGTGCTGCGTCGTTGGCTAGAATTTATTCGTCCTCCCATAAATAATTCAGTATTTCCCATTGACTAACTGCCATACCTTTAAGGTTGTGGATCCAAGGACTTGGCACACCTTGCATATTAATACAGACTTGATCCACTAAGTAAAACACAGTCCCAAAATGACCAGGGCCTAGGTTGAAATTTAGGAAGTTTAATGGTGCTTTAGTCAATTATTTTTTTAGGCTACTGAGAATTGACTTGTATCTGCATATTTTTTTTCAGTTTTGATGTTTTCTGCAGAAGGTTCCTATCTGAACAAGTCACTAACATCTCACTGAGAACAATGTCCCATTGTTGCTTTGCATACGCCACCTCTGTTGTCGATTCAACATTTGATGAGCCCTCCCTGTTTGTTTCCATTAGAATATCAATGCAGAGTCGCGGTCCATCTGTCTGTAGACCTCCATGGTGAGGGCATGTCCCACACCTTCTGACACTCCATGCAATTAAAAGACCCTGGCAGAGACATGGCATCTTTATGCAGAGAAGAGCAGAAAACAAATAACCTCAGTGGAAAAGCCATAATGCTTGCTAAAAAAAAAGTGTATATTCCAGAAATTCCGAAACATTGGGAATTCAATACAAGCAGTTCGTTGTAAATGCAAAGGTACGATTATAAAGAAATTTAATTTCATTGCATCTCAATATTAGTTTAATTTCTGTGTGACAAACCTGTACATATACCTGAAAATAATTTTCACCTTTTATTTTTCATGCTCATCAAGATCCTACTGTTTGTGTTAATTAACATTTCTGTTCCATTCACTGGTACTGACGCCTAATTGTGAAGGCCATGTCTGTTAAAATCTGTAGTCTCATTAAAATTGCCTGTGTTTTTCACTGATAGTGATATCAGTTCTCCACATACCACCAGAACTGACACATAGATCTAACAAACGTATCCAAGAAATTAGATATAAGATATGTAGGCTGCATATGAAAGTGTTTCCAGGTGGGAGACACAGGGCTGTTTTACAGGTCACTGAGTAGATGAAGACCGTTATTTCGTCTTTAAAGGTTTTCCCCATAAAAAACACATTAGGTTTTTCCCATGTCTCATATGCACACAAATTTAAATTTTATATTTCAATCTGCACATTTTTCTGTTTCACTTAAACCTTACATAGTGACGAAGGCATTATTTAAATGTTAATTTCTTTCCATTCCTTTTCTGGACTTTTGTCTTTGTCACAGTTCACAGAACTGATAGAGGAAATATTCTAAGTCTCTAGCCACGTGTTGTTTCCTACGGTCTAATAAGATAACAAGTAATAATGCTTTTTAAACTTTGAAAAATTGAAAAGCCTATCTGCGGCTGCCACCTGGGCCTACCGCACAGCAGCGTTTCCTGCCTCAGGTCTTAAATGATTTACAGATCAACCCATCAGCATTAAATAAGTACTTTGGAAGAGTATTTGCACCTGTGCCTAGAGCTGCAAACCATATTGGTGATTCAATATTGTATATGTGTGTGTATGTGTACATGACTTGGAGTGTCCAAAATTTACCCCATGGTGGGAAATGGTCTGTTTGTGTATTGAAGCCAGTCTCAGAGATGGAGAGATGTTGCGGTATGTTATCGTTAGATCTGCTTAAATCTATATTTGTAGCTTCTACTTCTTCTAAGACTCTAATACAGCTACATGGTGTCCTACAGATAAGTATTCCACTTTTGCACTTTCATCTTAATATAGCAAGGTTTATGTGGAATGTTCTTCTTCTGGCTTAACTTTCTAACACTTGTGTTGGTATGTTAAAGCAAGGTTACCTCAGCGCCACCTACCGGTCTGGCCTATGTAGTACATCAGCAAGCATCGTATTGGAATTGAAATTGGAATAGTTTATTGTTACTCCCATGAGGGGGAAACACAGTTTTTACATTACTTCCAAAAACAATAAGTTATAATAAGAATAATAGAAAGAAAAAAATATATACCCTAATATTGTTTTCTATTCTCTCAATTTCCCCACAGATATAAATTAAGTTTTCTGAATCAGACTCTGAATAGTAATAAAAGAAGAAAAATGTAGGAAGTGTAATTAATAATGTAAGTAGGAAAAATTAAAACAGTACACGTATGCATAAGTTGAAGGTGTTATGCAGGGTACTGGGTTTGGAGTCTGACTGCTGTATTGTTCTGTTATTTTAATTTTCTTTCTCTGCATCTAGAAGCTCCATAGTCATATCACAACCCTGTAAACATGACATAAAAGATACTTTGATTGTCAAAGTTATTTAAGGTTGGAAAACTGTAAAGGTTTTTGAGTTTCACATGGGAGTTTGGCTTCATGCCCTTTGTCTTTGTGCAATATCGGGGTGAGTTTTGTAGAAAGTGAACTAAGAACAGCCCTAGTGTCAGAACAAGAGAACCTAATGAGGTGTCTCTCATGACAATACTGCCAGTAATAGAATCTGCTAACACTTTGAATATTTATATTGAACAGTGGAGACATGACGTCAGTGTGGTGACGTCAAACACCTCCAGTGGTTAAACTGCCTGTTAGCTCTGTTACAGCAGTGCTGAGTGGAGCAGCTTTTTTCCAATCTAATTATATTCAGGGAAAGATGGCTGGTTCACAGATGCTCAACTCTAGTTGCTTCGTATCTTACATTCCAAACAGGACGTCACTGGGGAGCTGCCCAGTACAACTCAAGTCTTATACTGCTGATTGCTCTGCAGCTGAAGGTTACGTGCCTTGCTTAGGGGTGTCTTTGAGGCAATCATTAAACATATTTCCCAAATGATACTAAGATTAGGACAAGCGACCTCCAAAACCTGGATCTGCATTATCTTTCATCTCTTGTAACTACCCCTATTTTACCTACATTGTCACATTTGTTGTTTCAGTCATTTTCTTTAGAAATAGGAAAATTATGTCAAAGCACCATGTAATTCTTTACCACAGGTGTTTCCTAACAATAACTATCGTACTCCCATTTTTAATTAAATTAAATTAATTTAATTATTTTAATTAATTAAATTTAATTTATTGAAATAATTATAAACTAAATGGTAATATTTTACTGTATACAGAAGGTGGATTTTTAACCTGCACCAGTATCTTCCCAGACAGGATTTCTAGGTCATCTTAAATGGAAGATGTTCAATATTCTACTACAGCAGATTGCTTCAGAGTAAATAGTTCTTTTAAAGCTTTCAGTAAATGATGTTCATGTGACTGTCTATAATTGTTCTAATTCTATTCTGGGAAACCTGCTTAGCTGATGCATTTTTGTGTAGACCAACCCGTTGACAATGAAGGGTGATTGGTATTAATGCCATGCTGCAGGTGTACTAGTCTTGGTGGTAACTGATTGTGTTTCCGTCTGGGTCCTCGTTTTTGTAGGGTTTTTCTGGTTTCCTTCTGTAGACTGAAAACATCTTGATTTTGCTTTCCCATTGAAAATGTTCATGGCAAAATTCCTTATGTAAGAGTTAAGGAAGTTAAGGGGTGAGTTGAGGGTTGAGCTGTGACATTTAGATTTTAGATTTTTTCTGACATTTTCAGTGAGACAGACCGACACACTCACTCTAAGAGAATATAAATTATGTACCAGGAATGGGTGTAAAGTAAGAAGTTTTTACATTTAGGATTAAAGGACAATTTAAAGTACTTGAGAAACTTAACTACTCTTTATTCTTTCTCAACAAGTTCAGTGCTCATCTAAACCCACTTACCCTTGCAAGGTTAAAAGCTTGATGGATTTAAAACTCAGACAAGAGTATGTCTTCATTATGCTGCAATGGCTGCAAGCTTGCACGGACAAATGCTGAAGGTTGTTTGAGCAAAGTGCCTTCTATTTTCTAGCAAAGGATAGTTTTGAAGAAATAGAAAAGTAATGATGTATTATTTCAACAATCCTAAGTCCTGAGCCAAAGTCAACATCAGAAACTGTGACCTACGATGGTTTGAATAGAGCCTAGTCCCAACTTTTCAACTGTCTGTTGGAATTAAGAGGAATATAATAGATCATTAGGATTATTATGTGATTAGTGTTACATATAGTCTTTTAAAGGACATTTCAAGTCGTGATCTTGTTTTTTTTCTAACTGAAACTCTGAATTCACCAACATTTTAATTTAAAAATATATATTCATGCAAAGAAATGACCTTTAAGCAAAAGGAATTTACGATGAGTGACCGGCCGGCGTTTTTAATCAGCTGCCGATTGACCGGTGCATTTCTACCTGTAATGCTTATTTATTTCCTGAAAGTCCTCCAAAATATTGTTATCCCATTAGAGTTTTTGGAATATTCCAGGTGTCTTTTACTAAACTCTGTTGTATTTTTTTTTTATAGAACCGGTGTCTGTGTGTGCGTGTGTGTGTGTGTGTGTGTGTGTGGAGGAAATAGATAGAAGGTAATATGACAGGGCTCATTTAGTTTTCAGGGCCACTGACCGAAAAACGACTCCCTGTTGGTAACAGATCATATTGGTCGTTCAGGTTGGGTGTGTGTGGAGCGCGGGTCAGATGCAGTGAGTCTGCTTGTCCTTATATAAAATTCATCGCTGTGCTCAAGACTTCAGTCCTGAAGTTTATAAATTCAAAATTTCTCCATTCCTTCTGTCACCATGACTGGAGCCGCCCTTAGACCCTCATTAGATGTGTTAGCGGTGAAAGTTCAGTTGCAATGACCAATCTTATTTCTCTGCATAGTGTCAAAGCTGTGACTTTTTGTGTAACAGCTTTAGACTGACTGTTAACACTGAATGTATCTTTTCTTTCTCTGAGCCATGGTCAGATGCTGTAGCCTATAGAAATCATTTATGTATCTCACATCTCCAACAGTAATTGCAGTGACTGTCAGGTGAAATTAACTGCTGGGAGTAAAATAGTATTTCATTACCGTGATGCAAAAGCAGACATTGTTGTCAAATATTTAAAAGGGATTTTCTCTGTGAGGAGCATTAATGCATTTGTCCAGATAAAAGTCATGAAATGTCAGCAGCAGAAAATTTAATAGCGCGCATACAGTGAAAGAAAAGAACTTTTGCTTAGCATTGGCAAAAGGATTTTGTGAAAGAATACTATTCTTTGCCCAAGGCACAGTTATATTTGTACGCTTTACACCTTAAATACAGTTGTAATCATTTTTGATCGCACAACTGGTGTGCTAAAGTGTCTTTTTTTCCTTGTCTTTTTATTTTTTTTAGTTATTTGGACACTTAAAGACTATGGTATAGATTAGATCAGTGGTCCCCAACCACTGGGCTGGGGACCTGTACCAATCGTGGGGTGAATTTGTTTCGGGCCTCAGAGAAATATTGTTTCCTTTTGGCCCCATCTGGCTATTACCTACTTGACATTACTGTAGAATGGCTAGGATTCCATCATCAATAATGCAACTATATTTGATTAGGAAATATTTTCTCAATGAAGACAACAACAATAAACTCAAAATGACGCAGATAAATTTAAACTGTTTGCATTGATGAGTCATTGATACAAGATACTCACCTTGTATACCGGTCTGGTAGCAGGTAATTATAGGCTATATACACAGTTAATTCGGGTAGGAAGATTTTATAGGTAGGAAATATTTCAGAAAACTGGAAATTTCTTTTTATTAAGGGATATTTATGCCACAACTTCATGCCGGTCTGTGAAAAAAGTGCCTTTAGTGACATTTAACCGGTCCCTGGCGCAAAAAAGTTTGGATTTGGAACACTGGATTAGATAGCCTGAGATAACTGTGATACAGGCATAATTCTATTACCAAAGTACACATGTTTTTGCATGTGGTATCTGGAAGTGTGGATCAAGTCATCAATGAACACTGAAATGTTGCCAACATCCCTTTCAGCTTAATACAGGACGCAGATTCCAAATGACAGTTTAGAAGCTATTTTGCAAGCTTATACAGGCAAACCTTGACAGCTCAAGGAGACACACACTTTTGTTTCTACATAAGAGAGGTTGAGAAGAATTTTGGAGACAGTATGCAACCCATCTGCAGTCCTCCAGGGTCAGGTTAGCTTGTTGTTTTTTTTCTATATTTTTCTGTTCAGTCATTTCCTTTGTCAGTTTTGTTGACAATCACACAACATCACATATGCTAGCAGTGCCATTGTAGCTAGATATATGTATTAGAGTACTTGTAGAGTACTCTAAAAGTAGAGTACTTGTTTCGAGTACTTGTGCGTTAAGAATACTTATAATCTTTGCCAAAATTAACTTTTTACTCTGAATAATATTTAAATTCGATAAACATGCGACTTTCATGAACTGGATCAGATACTATATTGCATTTAGTACCCAGCAAAATGGTGTAAACAAGAGGAAATGAAAACGATGTATCCAATGAAGGTCATAGAGTACACAATGGCTTTGCTATCATAGAATCTGTTAGTAAACAAGACAAACATAAACAAGAGGTTAATTGAAATAATTATGCTTAAAGTCAACTGAACTGTCAAGAAGCCATGGGCTCATTTCCATACTGTTTGCAGTTGTATGACTAGAAATGAGTTTCTAATTAAATCTGAGAAGCTCACACTCCAGAGGAGCTTATTTGTGTATGTGTGTGTGTGTGTGGATGTGATTGTACTCCCAGAAAGAGGATGCAGGCAGTTTTACACTCCAGTGGAAGAACATTTCATCAATGTTTTCCTGTAGTTAGGATAAAAGTTGTCAACATTGGTAGCAGAACAATTGGAGACTACGTTTTAAAGGACATGCATGCAAAATCCAAGATGAGTTTGGGCCTTCGTCAGGGTTCATCACAGCAGCACAAACAAAGGTCTGGTGGAGTTTCTACCAGTGGCACCCTCTCTGTGTTTTACTGCAGTACAGGAGCAATAACTATACGTAGAGGTTAAATCTTCGACCTGTCTAATGGTGGCCTGGTGGTTAAGCAAGCCGACTTGGGTCCGCGGGGCTTCAGGTTCGAGTCCATTAGCAGCCGGGTTGCCACTGAGGTGCTCTGAGTATGGCACTGTCCTGACCCATAAAACATCTTGTGGGCTCACCACCCACAGGAAGGCTCACAATATGGTGCAATGTGATTTGGATGGAACCAGCTGCTCCTGCGACCCAGCAACGGACAAACAGAAGAAGATGAATGAATGAAATAATAAAGATCTTAGACCTGCTGCACAACATGCACATATTGACATGCCTATTTTTTCTTTACAATATTTCACAGAGGTTTAAAACAGCATCTTTTTAAGTTTAGAGGAAATAGCTTTGTGCAAATTTTTAGTTTAGGTTTTGTGATGATAAACTTTGGAACTGTGACATAAAGAAAAAGAGAAAACTGCTCCCACTTTTATTGATCCTTTTATTTATCCCTGTTTTTACACCCCTCGCATTTCAGATGCACTTTTCCTCCACTTTGTCTTCTTCTGCCAACTGCTGCTTGGGGTCTGGCTTGAAAAATCACTTATCAATAAAAGCCGTGTGCTTCTACCTGATCAACAAACATGTAGGATGCAGTAAACAACCAAACTGTAGTTTTTCTCTCTTTAAGTTCAAATTGGATTTTCTTTTTTATTTCAGTGGCTGTGGGTGTTGTCTTTACACTTTTTGATTTATGGCCGATGCTCAGTTGGCTCTTCTGGTAATTTGCTAATTTACTGCCCGGTGCAATGTGCTCCCTGCTAAATCATCGAGATCAGCAATACTAAGGCAGATGGTTTCATACGTAACTGGTAATTAAAGACATCGCTGATAGTTTGTATGAATTTGCATTTGAATGTTTTTGACCTTGAGACTGGGCCTGGGTTTACACCTTTAATTGGCTAATTATTTGGGGGGGGTTTGTACTCAGCCTGTCTCATTATACTTGGTGTTTGCTTCGACTTCATGTAGTACTGGTAAGAGGCGATTAGACTGGAGATTTGTAAGTGTCCAGTTTTATCTGTAATTTTATTGTTAAGGAGTCAGTGAATTGACTCCAAAGTTGGCAAACACAGGGCATTAAACTCCAATTTGTAGTAAGACCACAAGTGTGGCCATTTGGCCTCTACTGCCGCAGAGGGTTGTTAGGTTTAAAGATGCTGTTTCATCCAAAATGAGCGAATGACCGAATGCCGCTTATTATTTGCTCCAAACAAAAGTGATAAATAAAACCTTTTTAAGGAACAATGCTTTTTAGTATGCTTCAAAGTAGTAACGCATTATCAAGCAAGTATTAACATATAAACCTCTACTACTAGTTCCGGCTGCAGATGATGGACGTATCGTGTATGTGATACGTCCATCAATACCTAAACCCTGCATCCCCTAATCCCCTGGGAGCATATTGAACCATGAATTGATGACACACATTCCTTACTTAAAATGTAGATTTTTGTTTTTTAATTAGAATCCTATAAAGGAATACTCCAATTATGTGTGCACCCCCTAGTGGCAGCTCTTCACACATCACAAATCCCTTTCATTGACCCATAATACTCTACTTGAGATCTTCACAATGACTTTAAGGTTATGATTTGTCCCAGAGTTTTTATCAGCAATTTCTAGAACAGGTTCAAAAATAGTTGAATCCACATTGAGTCACACTGGAAAGATCCATAATCGATTATTCCAAATCCCTGGATCATATTTTGAAAAGTCTCTGCAGACTCTTTTGCCTGTGAGAATTTCTGTGATTACATCACTTTCCTCTGAGAGGGTTGTCATATCAAAAACAGCTTAATCAAAATCTCATCAAAAGAGAGGTTACATGTTTGTAAATTTTAATCTGTGTTAATTCTGCCTCTAGTGAATTAGCAGTAGTACAATCAATGTAAACTTAAATTTACCAAAAGCATTCAAGCTCACAAACATTGATTAAATCATCTTTACAGGATAGCTCCAGCACCCAGTTTAACTTGGTATAATTAAGATTCAACCCATCCTATTCACGCTTTTGTTTAACACATATCCCCTATGGATTTGCCATTACTCTGTACATTCAGCTTTTTGAAAATCAAATCTTATTAGTCTAAGATTAGTCTATGGTCTAATCAGTTCAGTCCCAACCAATTCCAACAGAACCACCATACGGATGGCAAACAATGAGATGTATAGTGAACAATACCGACATATTGTGCTTCAGGTTTATAAAGACTTGGAAAATTCTACGTAAAGCTATGGAGGCACAGAGAGGCAGAGGTGCTTTACTGAATCACCAATAGGAAAATAAATCACTTACGTGTTGCCTTTGTCTGCCGTGCTAAAGCACACAATGGGCATTCAGTCTTGGGTGAAAGTATAGTCAGAGGTAATTATCACCTCCACCTCTGATCAGCATGGATGTAATGGTTGTGTCCAAAGACATGGTCTGACAAAGTTGCATCATTCATGCTAGCATTTGGAATTTCCACTGAAGTTTAAGGGAGAGTTGAAGACCTGGACTGGTTTGGGAATTAAAACTTAGCCGTCAGTAAAAATCCAAATGTGGAGCTGATGCAATTGTCTCATTGTCAGCAAAAATCAGGAAATCCTAGGAAAACGGAGACTTATCTTCAGAAAGCAGATCCATTTATGCAAGATTGTCGTACTGTATATGATGGAAATATGGTATTATAGAAAGCATACATTACCAGTGAGTGATGAAATCTCCCAATTGTTAAAACAAAACAAAACAAGTTTGGTTTCTCACATGCATAGAGGCTTGAATTGAACCACATACAACTGAATAGATTCAAGCATTTGGTTGCGGCAACTCAGGTTATCAACTTAGGCACCAGAAACAATGGTTAGTTCTCGTTATGCAGCAAGGGGATTACTATGTACTGTATCTGGTCTGATTGAGACTATGTACTTATTTCATTTAGATGTGAGTCTGAAGGACTGTGAACCACATGGTGGCAAATTTTGTTTAATTTGCCTTCCTTTACGCTCACAGCACAAGAGGAGATAAAAACTGATCAATCCCTTCTAATCGACCGAATGAATGAATAAGCTATTGCTTGTCTCTGTATGCAGCCCTGCCATAGACAGAGTTAACAGTTTGATAGATTGATGGCTGATTGTCTCTCCCATCAGTCCTTCAGTACTAATAGACTGTTCCATCCGCCACAATGCAAATGGACAACTCATCGACAACTGTGCCTATTGTGGAGTCGATGTTGATTTTCTTTTTTTTCTTGCGTTGATCTCATTTGTCTAAGGTAAAGCAACTTGAGGACTTTTACATTGGTTCAGGGAACAGGGCCATTTATTCTGCCATCCATCCTCTAGCCCTTTATTCAGTTTAGGACAGGGGTCTCAAACTCAAAAAAGTTGAGGGCCAACACCCACATTGTCATTTCTATGAAGGTTTCAGTGTTTAACACAAAAGAATAAAATGAATATAAAATCGGTTTCCCATTGACTATGTGTAATACAACACTGAACCAGAAGGGGACTGTGGGTCAGGGTTTTAATAACTATAGGATTGACCATAAAAAGTGGAGAAAAAATTTGGGTGGGTGTTACAAAATATCATATCATAGTTTGAGTCCTCAGGGTTTCATGGAGCTGCAGCCAACCAGGCTGGACTGCTGCTGGAGATTATGGGCTTGAGAAAAATAATTATTATTGAGTTTTGATGCAATTCTATCTAAAACTATGCATTTATTGTCATAATATTTTATGTTTGTATTATAATTTTATTGGGTTCCTCTCAGGGTGCCTCTAAATCAAGTGCTCCTTTTTCACTTTTCCCCTACCCATGCCCAAGCACCCAGGTGCAGCCAACACAGCTATTTCCCATCACTGTTGTGGGTGTAGAAGAAATCATTAACTTGAATTCTTTTTTAGTAATGTGTTTATATATATTTAATTAATTCCTTCATACCAATAAGTTTAGTAATAAGTGGCTTGGCACAGCAGTGGTCTGTTATGGATAGGCCAAAAAAAAAAGGCTTTGGGATTTCTTTTAGTCTACTGAACAAATTTAAATTAATGTGACATCAGACATGATACTCATCTTGGACCGTACGTGTTCCTGCTCATCAGCAGCATCAACATGCACTGTGGATAACTGCAGCCAAATCTATTTAATGCTAAAGAGCTGCCACGGCATCTCAGTAAGTTTGTTATTTCACTATGACTGACCACCTGGGTTCAGAACTGCAGCCACAATCACTGAGAGTGTTTACACCATCAAACACCAACAGCACTCAATTCCAAACACTTGTTCGATGAGGAGTTTCAGTTTTCAGTTACATAAATATTCTCAGCAGATGGAAATCATTCTCCGGAGAATCAGTGATGAAAGTCTCTGCAATTTCAAAAGGTGGTTCAGTGGGTACTGGTCTCTGTCAGATACAGACGACGCCTTTATTCACGTTCATCATATCTGTCTCCATCTGTGGTTGAGATCAAAACACAGATTGCAGGCCTCAAGAGCTTTTTCAAGTTGCATACTTTATGGTGGCTGATTGGTATTTTTGAAAAAAAAAAAAAAGGACTAGTTTTGGTATCTATTTCTGGAAATGCACAATTTAAATTTGATAGGTTGCAGATGTGCCACAGATTAGACTTTTACCCATAATCTTCTGTTGTGGTTCAATTTTTTTTCTATTGAATTCACACGTACAAGAGTCAATGTTTATGATACGCATTCAAATGACACTTATTTGAAAATGAAAATGTTAATTAAATCCATCCAAAAGATGGACATTGTAGCCCCTTACTGTCATGTGTCATGTGCCACATGATTTTTTTTTTTAAAAAATTACTATTATTGAAGGTTGAAAAATGCTATTGCTTGCTTAGAATATGGAGCTCTATGAAAGTGCCTTCATTGTTGAGTTTCACTTTACAAGTCTGACGCTCCACAGATTTTATTATCACTTTTGAAACCTCGGACAGATTTGTTTACTCAGAGAGAGTAACATTATTTTGTTTACTGCCGCTGCTGCTGTTTTTCTGCGAAAAAAAAAACAAAAAACTCTTGACAATTACTCTTTACTGAGTTTTCTTTTCACCAAGATAAAAGTTAAGAATTTAATACAATCATTACCAGCAAACTGAAGGACATCTGTGAGGTAAAGTAATTAGTAGTAATTCTTTTTTTCTTCAGGCCAAGGTAAGACCGAGTTGAGTACTGTATGAGTGTAGCAAAATCAAACAGGCTAATCTAGAATCATTCTACATGATTTTGTTTCTACTATTGAAGATATATATTGTCTGGCTACATTTTTCTGAGTTGTTAGTTTGTTAAACCTTTGACATGTCCACAGGGCTGTTCAGTCTGTGTGGCGCTTCTAAGATTCTTTCCAAATCCTTCTGCAGGAATATTAATGGAGAAGCACATATTTTGGTTGTGTCACCGGGATATTTTGTGTATCTCAATTTCCATTGTCATTTCTTTACACAAACAGAAATTGAAATGCTCTCAACGGGCATCTCCAAATGCAGTAATACTGTTGCTGCCACTGAGACTGTTGACAGCCTTTTCTCTCCCCTAGAGAATTGTGGTATTGAGATAGGAAAGGTTTGTACTCAACACTAATTTACTCACTGGTTTTGCGCTTCAGGTAAAAAGGAAGTTGCCTGGTTCAGGATAATAGCAGAGCCCTACCCTGTTCTCAGTGGACACTAAAATCCCAAGATCAAGCACATGAAAAAATAATGAGATCTCATTCTTAAAAGGCAACCGCAGCAGAGATACAACCGCAGGCCAGGGCAGCGAGGATACTAGCTTAGCCAGTATTTGTCAAGTGCAGCACTCCATGCCCTTGTAAAACAACCAACAATCAACTACCATATTTGCGGACTTTTAAAAAAGTTTCATAGGGAACAATGTATGTATGGAAGTAATATGCTGCATCTTCCAAAGAGGCATGATATAACACTACCATTATAATGGGCAGGTTTGTTCATTCACCTATCTCTGCGCCTTACATCTGACTCCAAGATCCCAGTGTTACAGTAGCTCTGCAGTTGTTATCTTATCTGGCCATGTAGTTTTAAAAACAAATGCTCTCAGTGCCCAAGGCCTTTTAATCTTGAACCCTAGTGCAGTGAGGTGCATCATTAGTGTGTTCTTATGTAGAGGGGTAGCCAAGGTGATGACAGTATAGTATAAAGAATAAATAAATATAAAAAAAGGAATTATATCAATCGACTTTTTAAAAGTTCACTATTCAACAAAGTTTACATTAATTCGAGCAACTGTAAAATATAACACTGAAAAAAGTGCAAACTCCATGCTGTAAACTAGTGAATTGAACCAGCAAATAATCAATAGCAATAATTTACCACATTATCCACACTGTTGCTTAATGTTGTGTTATTTATTTGTTGACTTTAAGCCAAATGTGACTTTTAGTGATTAGTTGACATTTTCATGGACGACTTTAGCTATCTTTTTGACTAACCATCAAATGTGCATGAATTGTGGTCAGTTGTAAGTTAAATGATATCTTAACACTTTATGAAACAACCTTTTTCATATTCCATTTTCTCTTGCCTAACATCTTGTCTTGTGTAGTTATTTGTCTATAAGGTGACCACTTTCATCTTTTTTCTCAAAAGTGCCTTTGTTTTACTTACTTAAAATTAATTTTTGCCTCAGTCTGTTATGTGGGTGAGTCAATGTGTCTAACTTTTTGGCTTCTTAAACTTTATTTAACACTTTGCACTTTTGTGTTTTGTTTTGTGATTCTCTAGAATTGCTTTTGGTAAATGTTTTTGTTGTATTTATGTACTCTAACCTGAATGATTGTTCTCGTGGCAAACAACAGGAAAGAAAGTAACAGCATATCTATTGAGGGACATTAATAAATACATTCTTGTAATGAATGAAAACATGATGTAGGTTCCAATAATGTCAAATGCTGAAAATAACTACTTTTCTGCCTGTGTGTTGGGGGAGAAATGCGTGCAACTGTACAATATAATGACTGTCAATGTTCTTCTCTGCAGTTTTTTTCTTTTTGACCCTATGGCAGTCCAAATGTGTACAAAAACTGAAACTGATTTCAGCAGCCTTAACAGTGGGCACCCAGATTTTAATGAGATTGCCAGAAGAAGCCAGATGCTCTCTCCTACTAAGACTTGTTTACTGAGCTTGGCAAGGCCACTTATGAACAATTATTTTCTCTGACGATGGACAGATGGGAAGATGCAGAAAAAAGTAATAAGGTGCACAGTTTAGAGAGAATGATGAAATGCTACCTGATGCTGCTTCTATTATTTCTGGTGGTTCGACACATTAAGTATAGGGTTGGGGGTTTGGGGTGATCTTACACTTTTGCTTGAAAGGTTTGCACCTGATGGAGATGGTAGGATGAGTATTGTCCCATCTCAAACAGGATGGAAAAGGAGGTGGGGTGACCTTTCAGGGCAGAGATTAGATCTTACTCCAGATGGAGGTGTGAAGTTATCTGAGTTTTTTTTGATGGCCCTATAATAATATTGATTAAATTGACAGAGAAACTCACAGAGGTTCTGGCAAAATAATGGAATCTATTGCTCGTTATATTGCAAAAGACTTGCGACTGTATAGTATGTATTTCAACTGTAGTTGAAAGCAGAGGCTTTCAGGAAAAACTATCGAGCCAAGGTACAAGATACCTTGAAAACTTGCAACCACAGCAGCTCTTTCTGGAACAGGTTGGCCTTGCCTGGCCGGGTGTATTGTCTGTTGGACACTCAATAAACAAATATGTACTAGTTTAATATTGGATTTCTGATTATCATATTACCGCTCTCAGTAAGAGCCTACGCTTCTCAATAAAATTAAGTAAGCTCCCGGGAATTAAGTTGTCAATTTTTAATTTTTAATTGAACTGAACTGAATCGAACTGGATCGAATCGTTTAATATTTATATGAATCGTTCCTGAATTGGATTGTAGCCTGTGAATAGAGCTTTGAATCGATTCACACCCCCAATAAAAATGTTAATTATGGAACCAATTGTCCTTTTGACCAGGTTCTTTTTCCACCAGTACAGAGTGAAAAACTCTATCCTTATTTCCTGTAATAGTGGGTGTTTGTGCACAAGGCTTATATGTTACTGTTATCCTTACAGCTTTGATGGATGAGATATAAGAGTTAAAGTTCTATAGATTTTGTAGGTCCATGCGTAATGTTTTTTTTCCCACCGTCTCCTGATTTTTTTTTTTTTTTTTTTCTTTTTTTGGGTGGGGAGTGGGGTATAGAGGAGGCGGGTGGTGTTAGAAGCAGACTGATGATGGTAGGTATGGGTACAGTGAGGGCAATGGAGTGTGGCTCGCCTCAACCCTGTCACTTTGATAGAGTGAATACATTGTGAGAGATAATGGAAACTTTCTATTCAGCGTGGGCTGGAATAAAGAGAGCCTTCCTACTCATTCATCAACATTGATTACTGTACAGCCTATGGTCTGGAAAGAGCATAGGAGCACTACTTCTCACAAAGACTCTGCTGAGTTGCAGGTAGTTGAATCAGAAAACAACAAAAGTGCAATACTGGCCTTTTAAGAAACATCACCCCAATTTGTTTTAAGGTGAAGTCGTACAACAGTGGAAACACAAAGCTCCTGGGATACAAAGGAGTTTGCTCCTGTACTTTGTATTGACAAAATGTGCAGGAGAATGCAGGCGGAGGCTAATATTTAATTAAACGTACACATGCGGCACAAAGGTCACATGTTAATTGTGGCTCTTTAAATAGCAGGTGGAGCATACTGTAGTGTGAATGCTCTATAGGGAAAAAAAATAAAACAGGTAGTCTATTTTTAGGGCTGCACAGTGTGATAGTAGTTAGTCTCACAGCAAGAAGACCAGAAGATGATGCCCTGCTTCAAGGAAATGCGTTGTTATGAAATCTTCTTACATTTTCAGGTTGTTCTATCCAGACAATGATCAAGAATTTATTTAACCAATTTATTTTCAATATCTAAGATTAATAAAAAGTATTTTTAATGATAAAGCAACTGTAGTAAATCTATGTTCTTAGGGCATGTCTCATGAGTATGTCCAACACATTCGTTGCAATCATTAGTGGTTTTCATCCTGATTGAAGAAGCTGAGATTCTCTTTAGAAAAGACAAGGATGGACAAAATCAGGAATGAGATCGATTAGATGTGATTAGAGGGACATCACAGACAGGAAGGTCAGGACAGGGAGAAAGAGCTATAAAAGCCAGATTGTGATGGTTTGGACATGTTCAGAGGAGGGACAGTAGATACATTGGTAGAAGAATGATCCTAGAGATGGAGTAACTAGGTTAGAGACAACAAGGAGATTGATGGATGCAGTGAGAGAGGACATGGGGTTATATGGAGTTATAGTTGAGGATACAAGGGCAGGGTGAGATGTAAATTGTTGTCTCGCTGTGGCAACCCCTAAAAAAAGGGACTAACCAAAAGGAAAAAATAAACAAACTTCAGATAATTTGTTCTTCATTTAGATATCTTATTAATCTGTAAAGCCTTTGCCAAAAACAAAATAAACAAATCTTTCGTGTTTGTCATTATTCATGCATGCATTTATGCATTCATGCTTATTTCTTGCTGGGTGGCAGGGAAAGCTGTCTCTGCAACTGCCACTCAAACCACACTGCATCATACTTGGAGCCTTCCTGTGGATCGTGAGCCCACTGGAAGTTATGTGGGTCGGAATGGTGCGAAGCTAGGAGTACCTCATTAGCAACTTGGCAGTTGGTGGATTAAAACCTAAAGCCTTGGGACCCAAGTGGGCCTCCTTAACTGCTGAGTGTTGCACATTATAAGAGAAAATGATCTTCCAAATTTCTTCCACTTTAAAAAGTGATCATTTAAAATTGTTGGTATTGTTTTTCACATATTTGATGTGCTTTCCACAAACCACCCTATCAAGACAACAAGTCAATGAAATAAAGCAGGCTTAAAAAAAAACAGCTTTATTCTCAATTTCAAAGTCTTCAGGTTTTCTATTTCACAATTACACCAACCTTGAAAATGTTTCTCCTCTGCTGCCTGGCAATGGCAAGTCTGCAGTGATAATTATTTTATTATGGGCTGCTCTGTTTGCTTCAGCATGCTTCACTGGAGCCTGCTTGTCAATATTTTCTCCCCTTGTGTCAATGCAGCAGGGACTGCATATTGCTCAGACCCCGCTTGAGCCATGTGTACGTTCCGCGCCTCCTCATTTAAAATCTGTTTTCTCAGCGTTAGTGCTGGCATCATGTCAAATCCCACCGCAAGTTAGCTGTCACCTTTAAACCACCCGAAGTAAACAGACCTCATTTCCCTTTTTTAATTGTTTGGGGGGGACGAAGGACAGGAAGTAAAAAGCTGTCTCAGAAGTTTAGCTCTCCATAAGGTGAAATAAACAACTTTAGTTTTTTTTCAGTGTGAGAGTCTAGCCCTTTGTAGAACATAGTGGTGATAGAAATACAACAATATCAGCGTTTTTGTAATCTATAAAAAAAACAATGGTGTCTGGATTTTCTGGGCTTCAAGGATATTAGTTCGTCTGATGCTGTGGGAAGTTGCAGACCTTATTTGAAAATCATTTCAAAGGTGTAGGAGTTTTACTTTTGTATTTAATGTGATCTTCAAGGAGTTATGGATCTAGTAGGGATTTTATCTAGAGAAAAAAGGAAATGTAAGATAATCACCCTAGTTGCAAAAAATGTGACAGTTGAGCATTTTCAAAGATTTAGGTAAGGCTTGATTTTATAAAAATGTTACAATAAACAGGACAGGCAAAAGAGTACAATGTGCTGAACTGTTGTAACCGAAGATCAGTTTACAATAACTCAGCAAGTCACTGCTATTGATCTAGAGTTAACTATGTTAGAAAATCAGTTATTCAGCAGATAAATGCTTCTCTGCATTTATCTGCTGAATAACTGATCTTTATTGTTTTTGCTATGTTTGTTTTTCTTTCTTCAAGTAAAAAGTCAAACACAAATCCATTAAATTCTTCATCTTGAGTGTCTGGGTTTAACAATAGCATGCTTGACTCTGTCTCATCATTATGGGAGTGTTTTTGATGTTTCCAGTTGCTGTTTTGTGATGTTACAGTGTTCCCCAACTTTGCACCTCAGACCGGTTAAATGCCTCATACTTTTTTTGCAGACTGGTCGTTAAGGTGTGGCAGATGAATACCCCTTATTAAAAATTAATTTCTAAAATATTTTTCTACGTATATAATCTTCCAACCCAAATTAACTGTGCATGCACACAACAAGGGTTTCCAAAGTGCACCCAGCCTATAATTTTCTCCTACTAGACCGGTATACCAGGTTAGAATCTTGTTTAAATAACTCATTTTGAGTTTATTGTTGAGAAAATATTTCCTAATCAAATATAGTTGCGTTACTGATGTTGGAATCCTAGCCATTCTATTGTTAAGTTATTTTGTTGATATGGGCATGCATCAAGTGTAAGTAATAGCCAGATGGGGCCAAAAGGAAACATTATTCTTTTGCGGCCCGTACCAATTCACACTCGGACCGGTACCGGTTCTCGTCCCAGTGGTTGGGGACCACTGTCCTAATATAACCAGTGGAATTTTGGTGGGCTTCTACAAATACCATAACATTACATTAATTGTATTTGAACATTTTGACAGATTTTTCAGTGCCATTCGAGGTCATTAAAGATAAGCAGAATCCAGGGTTTATAATGCCCCGTATGGTCTGGAAAATATGCTGTATAAATTAAACATTATACTTCATTCTGATTTTGAAAACTTAATTATCTTTTCTCAAGTTTTTTTTATGTTTTTATGTTTCTTTTCCTCTTAGACAGAAATGCAACACCTCTCTGACCCTTTAGTGTGTGGTGGTCAGGGTGAGGAGTAAAGTAAAGGTATTATACCAGTATTGGAGCAATATGTTAAAAAGACAGTTAACTAGTCTAACTAGTTAACAGACTAGTTAACAGGCTACAATGGACTGTGTTCTGGTTCTGTAAGTGTAGGGGTTGCCTGCCTTACATTCATAACGTCCTTGATTTGACATGATTAATAGTGCCTCCTGTGGCAGCCTGTGTGGAATACAAAAACTCACAGGAATAATCAACTTCTTTTTTTCATGGGGATGGTTGGAATAACAAGGCAGAGGCAGGGAAATGTAGTTAAGCCTGACATACTCACAGCATGAACAGCAGGTATTTGCTGCTTTGGTGGAGATTTTTTTTTTCTTCTACAAGTGAGAGCAGTGTTTTCACCAGATACCTCTGTTTCCCCCCCAGTTTCCAAGAACATGCAGATTGAGGAGAATTAATTATTTGGTGTGGTTGTTGATGCAGTTTATTTGTCACTGTTTTCCAACCAGCGATAGACTGTTGAACCATGCCTTGCTCTTCCTCCTGATAATTCCAGAAATCGACACTATCCAAAGATGCCAGGTTTTTCCGATCTTACAGTTCCACAGATTCCTCTTCTCTCCAGCTATAGAGTTTGGGTGACAGCACACTATCATTTAATCTTCACATCAATAACGTGTATGCAGCATACACCACATCCACCCCTTTCTCTGTCACCATACCTCCCTCATCCTTGTTCACTGTCTTGTCACCTCCTGCACTTACTTGTGACTAATTTTCTGCCAGTCATACAAATTACTCCATAAGCTTTAAATGGCACCAACACCAAAACCCCTTTTACACATGATTGATTGGAATTCATGTATTGAGGTAACAAATTTTCAATATTGAAGGAAAAACCAGTTACAAACTTACCAATATTACGCTTATTATATGTACATTGACTCAAGCCCCAGATAGATGGCAGTTAACAGAATAATTTTTCTCTGTGTTCCACGCAGAATGTTTCAACAGAATGTCAGCATAACACCTGTAGGTTTTGCACCTATAAGAGTGCAATGTAACGGCTAGTTAAGAAAGAAACAAAGGGTGTGAGGAGGGAGATGAAGCTCAAACACAACAGCTGCTGCCTGCACATATACTCACTGAAATCTCTGTCAGGTGACTTGTTCTTGGAGACATGGCAACCTGACGTGTCAAACAGAAAGCAGCACTGAGGCACAGATTTAAGTTTTAATTTTTTTTCTGTAATGTTCCGCGGTTTTCTCCTGCAGGTTAATTCCTGCTAATGTTACAGATGTTGACTTCGTGGGAACTACCTTTACGTAGCTACAACGTAACATCATTTACACTGATCGGATTTGGTGACTGATTTCGAACTAATAATATACTAGTTAGCCTTGCATGAACTAGCAGTATAGGACATAACATTGCAATATGAATATCCATCCAGCTGCAGCTGCTGCTTCTCATTTGTACCCAATGCTCAATGCCTGGAATAATTTATTTGGAAGATGCATCGCTTCTGTTGGGCTGCTAAGCAAACAGCTGTTTTGAATGAACATTGCATGTGTCACCAGATTAAAATGTACAAAAAATACTGCTTAGAAATGCACAGAGTACCTCAGGCAGAAGCAGCAGATGCATAATCAAAACAATCTAATTTCAACACCTGAGCAGAGCAGGAGGTGACTTCTCTCTACTGCCACACTTAAGATGACAACTTTTGATAAGAGAGCACTGATACTGAGTGATTTTCCTCCTGATGTGTGTGTGTGTGTGGCATACTGTGCTGAACCTAATGAATCTCATCTGACTTACAAGGATTTATGACTGCATTAACAGGTTCATGGACCTGTGGAACCATGGTTGACCTTGTCATGAAGGTCATTTTGCTGAATGAAAAGTTGTTTTTCGATCACTTTTAACTATCACAGCCATGATTAGGTAAACCAGGGGTCTGAAACTCAAATAAGAGGAGGGCCACACTTTCATTTCATTACAGAGGCGCGTCAGCTTTCAATATTCAAAACAAAAAACAAAAAAATCAGTTTCCCATAGATTCTGTGTAATACAACACAGAACCAGACGAAGAATGTTGAGAACAAATCTATAAAATATTATAAATTCAACTTTCACATCAGGGTGGGGGCCACAAAATATCGTTATACTTGCCATAAATGGCCCACGGGCCGCGAGTTTGAAACCCCTGGTGTAAACCCTGTGTAAGGGTACAAATGAGGGTGAGGTGGGTCAGAACAGGTACCAGGCTACCAGGAAATATATACAATAATATATTTTTTAAAGGCACTGCACTAAAATAATATATTTGTGTTTTTATCATATGTTTGCAATGTGCTTCACTTGAGGCTCTCCAAAAAATCACTTAGTTCTGTAGAAAAAAGCTGACTGTACATCTGGTGGCCAATCACAAATTCATTTTTTTTCTTTTTTCATTTTTCTAAAAAATCTTAGGTACGTACAAACATGACAGAATGAATGTATGATACAGTGTGTCACCATATGATACACTGAGTAACTCCAGATGTTTCTAGACAAACAGAAACAGTTTTTCTTCCACTTCCACACTTTCCACAAACTTCTGTTTTTCCGACTTTTAATTTGTTAATTTGGTCTGTTACCGCGTTTTTAGCCAAACTCCAGTACAGCAAAGTATGATTCTTTACACTTGTACTAAGCATCAGGGCATCAGGAGTACAATATGACATGAAAGAAAAGTTTAACTCATTGCTTTGTCGGCCACTTGGATGTTTCCTACAGGTGATGGAGAGAAGATTCTATATTACGGGTTTTATTTTGCTCAGAGAGAACTGCACAAACAAAGGATTTGTTTGAGAGCCTAGAACTGTGACTTGATGATTGTAGAATTTTTTTTTTCTGAAAATCAAAAGAATAGCATAGTAAACCTCAACGCAGCGCTTGTTATTATATTGTGTTGTTAGTTTGGTTTCTCTACGGCTTGTTTTCTGTTATTCTTATTTAAAAGAATACAGATGAGTGTTGTAAGAAAGAAAAAAAGAATGTTGGTCAAAAGGTTTTACCATTCACAAAGTTGCTTTGATGATAAAAAGTACTTATGCTGCCATACAGTACATTAATGATGACTTTGATTCAATATTCTGGTTCAGAATGCTGTCAATCTGATACATTTTTTATTTGACCCACTTTCTACCCTGCTGCTTAACAGTTGTTCTTCACATATATATATAGCACGTGGGTGTTCGTACAAATATTCAACAATACAGCATATATTTTATTCATATTTTTGCATTCAAAAATAATGAAGAAATTCCAATGGACTGATCACTGTTCTTCCTGTAATGCTTTAGTAAACTGTCATTTTGTTCTAATTTATTGCGTTAAAATAGTGTATATTGGAAAAGAATAGATGGGATTATTTTACTTAATGATTTAAATGTTAAATAAGGTAGTTGAGTTAAAATTGTAATGACAGTTAAAGCAGAAATAGCAAAAGACTGGTTCATATATTGATTGATTAATAATAATGAATTTAATTAATTTGAGCAACTACAGTCCACATTGCATATAAGCAGCCATGTAAGCCAAAATACATGAACACTACCAAAGAATAGAGAGCAATGAAAGAAAACCTGACAAAAAACGTTTCTGAAACCTGA
This sequence comes from Paraplagusia blochii, assembly GCA_016785265.1. Lineage (NCBI taxonomy): Eukaryota > Metazoa > Chordata > Actinopteri > Pleuronectiformes > Cynoglossidae > Paraplagusia > Paraplagusia blochii. Next base: position 89,403 of record JAFBJS010003907.1, read on the forward strand.
CTTTTTAGCTTTTTCATTGACCTTGAGCACATTTTTCCACATAAATAGAATTGTATTTATGATCATGTAATAATTAGACCAATCTTTATTATTGTGTCTGCTGCAGTGATATGACATAAGATTGTTGAAAATGTTGAACGAATTCCTATTTGGAATGGACTTGTGGATTTTTGAAAAACTGACGTTACCAAAGCTGTGAGCTCAGCCTGTGAGAACCTTCTCTATAAAGAAGTCTTGATTATCCTTTTTCGTCTTCATACCGCGCCATCTAGAGACAGCATCTGTCTGAACTGTTTTATGTGCGTGTGCCACTGGCTTACAGTTTAGTTACAAGGTCACTAGAGCTGGCCTGGGCATCACAGCACTCCCCCTTTATACTGGACAGATGGATGCGAGTCATTAGCCAGAGATTAGGCCAACCAGTGGTCAATAAAATGATGAGTAGATGGGTAGAAAATGGTGAAGCCTCCAATTAATAGTACAGCATAACTGCTGTCTTTCTAATCACCTCAGCCTCCCTTGCAACCATGAAAGTAGTGTCATTAAGGAGCTGAATAGTTTTAGGACTGTACTAGATGGAAGAACTGTAGGAAATGAAGGTTGCCTCTGAGGTGCTCTGAGCATAGAACTGTCCCGATCCACATAGCCTCCAATGGGCTGCAGTGTGATTTGGGTGGCAGGCGTGAAGTCTGCTGCAACCTGGTAACAGATAAGTGTATGAAGATGTTTGATGAATTAATACAATGTTCCCCTACCTTTTTTGTGCCACTGACCGGTTAAATGTCTGGTCTGGACTGGTCGTCAAGTTGAAGCATACCTGACATTTCTGGTGTTCTAGCTATAAAATCTTCCTACCCGAAATAACTGTGCATGCACACAACAAGGATTTCTCAAGTGTACATAGTCTATAATTATCTGCTACCGGAATGGTATACAAGGATAGTATCTTGTATCAATGAATCATCAGTGCAAACAGTTTAAATCTATCTGCGTCATTTATTGTTGTTTTCTTTACTGAGAAAATATTTCCTAGTCAAATATAGTTGCAATATTAATGATGCAATCCTAGCCATTCTATTGTTAAGTTATTTTGTTGATATGGGTATGGATCAAGTGTTACTGTTACTCCCACGTAAACCAATCATAATAGTATGTATATAATTACAAAGTATTTTTTCTATCATTTCATATCATAGAGTTACAGTATGTATTCTAGATGAAACATAACACATTTTTTCTCACCAGTTAGGATGAGCAATTCAAGATAACGCATTGTTACTTCACCCGCAATATTCATAATTGTCTTTTTACTTTTACAGTGATGCAAAAACCTGGATTAACCTGCTGCAATGACTTTTCAAAGATGAGATAGAGTTACTTGCAGAAATAACCTTCTGAATTCACAGCACAACATATACGGTGTTATTTCTAATCAACATTCAATAACTGCTGCTCAGGTTCTATCGTCGTGTTTGGATTTTCAATCAGGCTTCGGGCTGTGAAGCAGAAGCTGCAGAAGAATTTGTAATTTAGTGGTGTTGAATAATTAGAAGTAGACAATAATAGGATTTTAGCATATTTCTTTGTCCGCATAGAGTGATACAGGGCCATAAGGTAAGACGGGTCAGTGTGTGGTCAGTGAAACAGATGACCTCATTAGTCTCCCACTGCGGGCCAGGAAATTAAACACCTCTTCATAACAGGGACAACTTTAAGTTTGGTTACGCTACATTTTTTGTGTGGTTTTGATTAACTAGAAGTAGTTAAGACAGACACAGTGGAAGGCTGTGTTTACGGTAGCAGAAGGAAACAGATGAAGTTGTAACATCCTCAGTTAACCTCCATCAACTTTGTTCAGTAGTTTTTAAAGGGAATCCTCTCCCTGATTCTTCTTTAGCAACTGTAGAGGCCAACACACAGACAAACTGCTCATCTGGCTTAGTAACAAGGACCATTTGTTCTGAGATACAATTCATTTATTCCTGTTTATTTACTGAAACATCCAGTCTGTTTTGACAAGCTGCTCTGTTAATTCAGGAAGTACAGTGGAAGTGCGCTCCACACATGGTGGGCGACAGAAGACAGAACCTGATAAAACACTCCACCCACTCCGTGCTGCACTTGGCTGCTCATAAATGGAGACAATCATGGCTGCCTTTGTGACTGGCGTACTGTTGTCAGGGAAATGTCAAAATAAAAGATTTGATTTTTATGTATGGTTGGAGACAGCAGGTTGAGGGTCCAATGCCAGTTTTGTGTTAATCTACATAATAATGAGCGCCTGACAACGAAACTTGCGTGAGAGAATGGAAAAAAGAATATGGAGAAAGACTAAAAACAAGAGTCTTTTATATACATGATGTGAATATATGGTAATCTTGCTTGGCTAACATCAAGACGGGCTAGTGGATTTCTTTGGGAAAAAAAATGAGGGACTGGTTGATTGCTTACCATGATGGAGCATTTATTTATTGGAAATACTTGTCCCTTTATAACAGACATGGGCTAACTAAGGCCCAGGGGCCAGATGTGGCCCGCTGAGCTTTTTAATGCGGCCCGCCAACATTGTCCGAATTAAATTATTAATGTCTATTTATTATTATTATCAATTATTATATTTCTGCCTTTTCCCTACAATTCTTGTGTTTCTCCAAGAGATTATGTCATAAAAACTATGAGAAATGTAGCAGCTTAGGTTTTATACTTTGGTTTTACAAGCCATTTATCTCCATCTTTCTGCTTTTGACTCAGCACCCAAGTCCCCATTTTGGGGCCCATTGTGGGCCATGAGTTAAAAAGTTTGGCCACCTCTGCTTCATAAAAATGATCTGTCACAGATTTTTTTTGCAGCTCAATGTATATTAAAACTAATGTCTTGAGCCCATTTCATACTGAGACTGGGGGCCTAATTCCGCCCAATGTAATTATATTTGGCCTGTGAGATCATATCAAATATATGTAAGAGCGGACCAAGAGTATGTAGCCCCTATATACTGGGAGGATTTATTCAAACAAAACTAATAGAAATCCTTCAATAATCAAATACATACTGAACCACACATGCACAAAACATATTCATGTATGTATAAATATATAAATAATGCGTACATTTATAGATATATATGTATACATTCATCCACTGTAATAACTGACACCTTTTTTCAATCGCGAAACAATACCACAAAACAACCAAACCATGATTGCGAAACAGGGCAGACTTTGTCGACTTTCCCATTTTATAAATTTCCATTTGATCCTCGGATCATTCATTTTTTCTTTCATGAATCTTAAAAAAAACCAACAGCCATTTGCTTTGACAGATGCTTGTTCCGGGGCAGTAGCCAGAGCTCAGCTTGATTTTTCTGGATCGACACACAGGACTTGTAGTTTGTACTTTGTTGTCAGACAAATAAAATTGCTCCATTGGCACATTGGTGAATAATTATCTTTCCTCAAAGAGATGTAATTGTTGAATGTGTTTTTGGTTGGAAAGGAAATTGCTGGACATGGATTTGTTTGGAATGGTGCTTGTTCATTTGGCCGTCACAGGAAGCCCAGATGCAGCTGAACTGCTGATTTTGAACATGTTTAAAAGCATCTACAGGATATGAGGCCATGTTATGGGGGAATGGGAAAAAAAAATATGTGAATGTGAAAGAAGAAAAGTCAAACCCACAAGGGCCGTGTGAAAAGGGGTGTATTTTTCTTCAGCTGTGGCAAGAAAAACTTCAGCAACAGAACCAACAACTAATATCAGTTTCTTATATAAGCTATAAAGAAAAAACAGTTAGTTACAGTTTGTTTTTTTCTGGTGATACATGGCTTTTGCTACATAAAATGCCTTATATCTTGACACAGCTAAATGACCAAATATTGTAGGTTTAATGAAAATATATATATATTTTTTTTTTTAGCTTTTGCTCATTTGTGTTTTACAGGGAATCCCTTACTTTCAAAGCAAAGAGCATTCAGTATTTCCAAATTTTTGCTCCCTGTTCATTTATACTTTGTCCTTGTTTGAAGATTTTCAGATGAAAACATCTTTATGCATAGAGCAGGCTCGGGTTTCATGTTTTTAAGACAAAACATTGTCCGAGATCCAGTTCTGCTGCTTAAGCTTAAGCTCTTTTTGTAGATCTCTTTGGAAAATACTTGAGTGAAACACCTACACGTGATTCCTCACAGAATCCCAACACAAGAAATGCATCTTTTTGGACAAAGAGTTTCAGCTTTGCATACATAATACCCGCCCAGTCTGAAACCTCCATTTCCAGTCTGTCCTCAACAGACTTTAGTCTGGCTCTTTATTCAGCACTGTCTTGACGCTGACTTTTTTTTTTCTGGAAATTCTGCCCTTCTTTGTGACTTCCAATCGATTTTACACTATTGATATTTTTATGTCCAAGATTTTACCACTATGTTGAGTGAGTCAGTGTTCCCCAACCTTTTTCACGCCACGGACCAGTTAAATGTACAATGTCTGTGCTATTTCATTGACCGGTCGTTATGTTGCACCAAGCCTATGATTTTTCTCTAACTAGAGTGGTGTAAAAAAGTTAGTATCTTGTGTCAATGGCTGTGTCATTTTGGGTTTATTGTTGTTGTCTTCACTGAGAAATATTTCCTAATCAACTATAATTGCATTATTGTTGATGCAATCCTAGTCATTCTATTGTAAAGTTCTTTTGTTGATATGGGTATGAACCAAGTGTAAGTAAAAGCCAGCACCAATTCACCCACTGACTGGACTGGGACCAGTACCAGTGAGTATAACACTAGTGAGTTCTGACTTACTTGGAAAATCCCACAACATAGTAAGCAATCTCTGACTTAGGTCAAGGACACCTTGTTCTAAGCCAAAAGGTTACCCACCTGATTTATGACTTATGAGTTAAGTTTCTTGCCTAGTTTTAGCTAAATCGACAGCTCAACTGAGACATTAATAATTGTGTGTGCGTAGACTTTTTTGTCTCCTTGCAACTTTTTGATCTGCATAATTGCCTGGGCGTTTATTCTTTTAATCGTAGATAATCGTGGCAAAGCATTTACGTGTGCACAGATGTTTCACAGCAATCAGTGGCAGTTTACAGTTCACACTGCTCCGCGGCAGCAGCTGCTTCTACCTCTGAGGACTGATTCAATCACCGGAGGCTTTCATGTGTCAAAGAATTTAAATAGTGACCTCTTTGACTCAGCCACGTGCTGCAGATGTGATGCGCACGGCGCAACGCTTATCTCAGCTAAAGTCTTAACAGAGTATTTTATTATCGCCGCTGCTGACATCTATAACCAATTCCTATTTCAGGCACATGTTTTTGAAAGTTTTTGTGCATTCTGGAAGTAACTGCAAGGGTATTTGGAGGTGGGTTTAATTAGAGCGCGACTCCCCTCTGCACTGCTGGCAAAAGAATACATAATAGCTCCAAGACTCAAGAGAACAACTTTGTAAGCTCGTCATGGTTTGGATGCTTTTGTTCTATTCTCTCAAAGTCATCAATCTATGTTCTTGGTGAGAAACAGTGTATGATTTTCAAGTAAACAGAACTAGTTGATAGTTTGGATAATGTTCACCATCCTAAAGGGTTGGCAAGGAAATCTCGACATGACATCAGCCTGGACCATCTGCTTAGGACTAAAACATGTTTCCATTTTTTTGGGCACTGCTTTTATTTTGTATGACAATGCAGTAAAAGCAATTGATTTTTTTCCTTTCCCATGGACCACAGCCAGGAAGAGTGAGCAGCATGACAAAACAAAGCAAGGGCAATTATTTGTCTTGTATATCTTGGCCAAATATTGGCTTCTCAAGCACCACACCAAGAAGATGGACGTGGGCCAGAGAAGAATTCATTATCATGCAGCTGCCAAAGCTGTCACAGCTTTGACCTTATAATTACAGAGAAACATCCACATCACATTTTGCATTAGAATTTAATTATAACAAGGAAGTTGTAATGATCCAAATTACTCAATTCCCAGATTAGGGTATCACTAATATTCTCTAGGAGGTCAAAAAATGATAATGTTCTTCATAGCGGAAGAATTTATGCTTCAATCCAATATAATGTTGTCGATTGATGCCAAATGTTGACTTTTTGCTGCCAAGTGTTCTCAAAATAACATGACAAGGACAGTTTAAAATGTTTTTATCTCACAGTGATAGCATTTAAGATTTGACTTTTTACAACTCACAAGATCTGGCACTTGAGGCACTTGTTAAATGCATAGTTATTCACAGGTTACAACACTGGAGGCGCTATAGGAGAGATCGCAACTCTGGAAATCAAACCGAGGAGTTTCTGGTTTAATGGCAGGGTTTTATAAATGGTTGAATAAGAGGCAAAGGGGTCACTTTGTCTCCTGCACCTTTGGTCTGCTATAACTAATGTCTGGCCGTCATTCATGGATGCAGAGCAGAGGGTTGACCTCTCTCCTGCTCTGTCTCTCCCACGCTCTTTACTGGTCGGGCGTACAGGTATGAATCAGACAGCTGACTGTGACGGCTGATCATGGAACCTGTCAACCAGAGAACTTTCCAAGGCAGTCCAGGTTCATCGCCAACTGCTTTCTGGCAAGATTGATGCCAGTGCTGGGTTGAAGGATTGCTCTGTGTTGCAGTCATTGGGCACAGAGATTGAGTCTCAGCCATGGGAGAGCAGTGGAAGGGTGTGAGGAAATGACTGAAGAGAGTCGGTTAGAAATTCATTGTAATAGTTGAGTAATGGTAATAGTCTCAGGGAAAAGATAATAAAATAAAAGATGTAATGTAAATTGAGTGACTAATGCAAGGATGTTAGTAAAATTTGCACTAAAGACATTAGTCTTCACAAAAAATCTGCAAAAAAATAAGCAAAAGCAGCAAAATAATAATAGTTGCTAACTTATTAAAATTCTTATCAACGGTTGATGTTACAAAACAATTTCAACAATTAAAAGGATTCATGATGCAGCCACAGAATGTAAGCTTATTACAGGATAACACCTGTATAAAAACGTGTGAAAGTCGATAGACATTTTTCCTATATACATTACAAACATTTGAGCAGCAAGTAAATAAAAACCAGGACGGCAGAACTGTCAACAATCAGATTAGTTTTGAATTCAGAAATATATAAATGTGCTATAGAAATGATTGAATATGCATTGAAATTGATACTTACACATCGGAAAAAGCTCATGGTCAAATAAGGAGTCTCTAATGCAACGCTTTGCACACATCTGATTCGAACAACTCTCACATTCTGCTCTTCCTCTTGCAGATGAACCATATTCTCACTGTGGAAAAAAAAATCAGGCAGAGGTTTTTAAATAAGTTGCACTTGAACAAATATGTTTGGCTAAAATAGGATTTTGAATAGGCAGCTGCCGCCCACAGCACGCTTATGCAACAGACAATGTCACTGTTCTGCAGAGTAAAGTCAAACACTGATTTAATATTTGCTTGTGGTGAATTTATTATGTGGCTGTAGATAAGAAAGGAATTGGTATTATTGTAGAAAGCGTCGTCTACAAATAAGCAGGCCAGGACACACCCCTGCACATGAATGTCATCTAACACTTTGTCTGTTCATAACACACAATTCTCCACCACAGTATTCACACCCGCAAACTGATACAGACTTTGTTGTTCACATTTTATTCATTACCATTTTTCATAAAAGATAAAAACACTGTCATTTCACACCAACACCGTTGAAAAGATAGACTACAGTCATATTTCTTACTTCACTTATTTAATGACCCCCCATTCATTACTTTCACTTTATTTATCTTTTGTCCAACGTTTGTTTTAACACAGAGGAACAAGAGTAATAATTATTTGTGTGGAGTTGATAATGAATATTATGACTCAGGGACAGATTGCATTACCTCTTTCTGCCAAGGGGAAGTGAAGGTCACTCCTCTTTCTCCTGCTTATGTCTTCTCTATGCATATTCCATTTTTATTATTATTGCTTTTAGCGTGTATCTACATTTAGTTTGAGCTGCTTTATACACACCCTGCTTTAGCACTATGAATCACCATTTCCAAGGGCATTTTTTTTTGGATAAACACTCAATTAATTTGAAATAAAAATCACATTATTGTCGATCATTATTAGTTGGTGTTTATTTTGGAGTCTATTTGTGGGGCTGATTGGGGAATTTGGTGGGCCATATTTGGCTCATGGGCTGGCAGTTGATAATAACTGTTCCACACTGTGATAAATAACAACACAGAGGGACTTCATTGGAAGTCAGAGTCCATTCTATTCTGTAGCTGCAGCTTTGGAACCACACTTTGCCCCGAATCCTTATGTTCCCTCTCTGTTCTGTAAGAGGAAATATGGCCATTGAGCTCTAAAGAGTCTAATTGTTTTTTCCCTAAAAGGAGATCCTTAATCTGCTGGGTATTTTTGGTCTATTATATATTAGACTCACATACAACCTGTTATTGGCCAAGTAGAGAATACACTGAAAAAAATCAATCTTTATGGCTGCACTATCCTGTAGTTGTTACCAGGGTGGTATTTATGTCTGTTTTGGTCATTCATTCAATTTTCTGATATTTATGAATGGCTTCAGGTCTCTTTAAAATCAGGTTTGAAGCAACAAGGAACATTCTGGTTTGTTATTCATCAGATTTGCCTGATTTATTTTAATTTCTTTTGCTAATCTCAAGTTAGATTTAATTTAATAAACTTATTTATTTGAACGGTAAACTTTTTGAGGACTGCAGATGTTGAAGTATTTCATATTTAATTGAGTGGTTAACAAATATTTAGCTCTCAGGAAACACATATTTTAGAGTGTTATGAAGAAGTGTGCCCAATTGTGGTATTTTAGTTTATTTGTTTAATAGGGATGTCGATATCCAATGTTGTCGATATTGTCCAGGCACTTAATTTCCGATACCCATTGAGTGGATTCAGTGTCCTGAACGGGACAATTGGCTGGTTCGGTAGGACGATCAACTCCATGATTTTTGCAACTTTGACTTTGAGGGGGAGACACTTGTTGCTGCATTAAAAAAGCCTTGTGATAAAGTGTTAAAATCTTGTCCCCCACACCCACACGACAAGCTCCTTTCAGTCATTACGAATTACAGTTTTGTTATCCGCAAAAAAATCCAGACCACGAATATTTAGTGTAAAATCCAGCACTGTTTCAGTGCCTTCAGGTGTGGTTTGATGACATAATTTATCATGCACTGTTAAAGTGGCAGGACCCCATGAGGAAGTCCAGCATATTTGCGGAGACCTGGGCTTTGGAGCATCGGCTTTTGAATATCAGTTCAAAAACCGATACCGATTGGCTCTGATATAAGAAATTTGGCTAATAACGGGCTTATATTATCAATAGACAGATCATTGGACACCCCTTTTATTTAATTTTATTTCTAAAGCAAGTCATATATTAGTTCTTTAGCATATAATACATTATTATTATTATTTTTCCTTTGAGAAAGCTTTGCTGGACCAGGCCCAGCTGAGACGAAACCTTGTGGACTGGTTTGCTCTAGGCGCCGCAATCTGCACAGAGAATCTGTCACAATAACAAGGTCATGGCCTCCAGCCCACCTTACCTTACTCACTCTCCATATGTGCATATGCAGACAGAAAAGGTGTGACCCAGAAGGCTAACCTCCTCCACTTGACTGCCCTTGAAGGTGCAGAGCATTTGTACCCTCCCGCTCTCCCATGACAGTGGCACCCTTTCTCTCTCCTGATGATTGGAGCTCAGCCCCTTCAATCTGTTGGCTGCTGAGAGATGGCCCACATTGACCTGTGCATGCTGTAACCTTCATGTCGGACAAGATAAGGTGAAAATCAGCGAGCAGTCCTGGCACCACACCTTTCCTCCAGCCCCATGCTACACGGCCCCTTCCATGTTTTGTTCACTCTGAATGAATTAGATATAATTTTGTATTCATGCACAAGTCAAAGGAGTCAACAGTGTCTGACGTGCATCGCCAGACTAATCTGCGTTGCTCGATGACTGATTAGGTGTGGATAACGACAAAACAAATCTGGAGCCGAGGGCAATGGTTAATCAGACGATGGTAAAGATCGTTCATCTGAACAAGGACACTCTAGAGACGACTCTATCTTCTTTTTCTTCGCCCTAGGATTGTTGATCATTTCAAGCAACCACCGTCAAAAGGAACAGCATGATGTGTTTCTACAAATTAAGTCTGTTAACAACTGAAATATATGTTCAAAAAAGGATTCTACAAGTACCTTTCTTAGCCCTTGTCTAAATGGCTGATATCTGTGCCTTTTCCCTTTAAATACTATCTCTCTGCAGTTTAACGTTGTTCTCCAAAGTTTACAGCTTCAGGCAAGAATTGGGAAATGAAATAAATTTAGTTGCAGGTCAATAGGATAGTGTCTATAATTTCGGCACAAATAAAAAGGAAACACATTGATTGAGAAGGTGCATCTAAACTTTTTGCCTATACTTTTAACGTTTGGTCTACCAGAATACTTGCACATTCAGTGAAGGATCAAGAATCAGACCATATGCTGTGGGGAAAAAATGATGGCAAAATGGAATGTGTGCTTTTGCAAAACACAAAGCAACTTATAAAACATCTACTTAGTTGCCAGCAATGGCACTAAAGGAGGAGAAAGACACATAATGCCCCTTGTAACATCTAAAAGTATATTTCCAAAAGTAGGTAAATCTTTCAAAAAATTCAATAAGGTACCGTAAATAAAAAATTCTCATCTAAATCTGTGGCTATTTATATATTTACTTCTTACTTACAGTCTCTCTACATTCCTGATCAGTCCAGTGAAGCACACACTGTGGACCACACTTCAGTATTATGTGTGTGTCTAGTGGCTTCATAAAAATTAGTGTGGAATGCTTGCATAATTTATTTGTCCCACTGACAGGTAAACACCCAAATAAATAACCTTTTGTGGAAAATATTTTATGTACAGGTTTAGTGAGGTGAATTATCGTGTCAATGAAAAAAAAAAAAAGGAAAAACAGAAGCTGGGGCGTCTCTTAACAAGGTCATACAGTCTCATAAAAGCTTTACCAGGCTGAAATATTCAAATGTTTTGCAACAAATGATTAAAGTCACATATATGTGCATGTTGTTTTTACCGCTCTGCGTCTTATGGGGCACTAAATACATTAAGCATGCTCTGATTGGATATTGAGCAGTGTCATTATGTCAAAAATTGATTTAATCCTTTGAATAATCATTCTGGTCCTACTTAAATAAAGTCAATAGAGTAAGCAATGATGGGTAGAACGCAGGATTGCTTTGGAGCTTTCGATATTTCAGTGAACACCAGATTGCTCTTGGGCACAGACTTCCCCTGTTGCTATGCCTAATGAAGCATCATGCGTTCCTGTGGCAGTCTACTTAATCTTCTTACCATGGCTGCATTATTTAGAAAAAAACACCCTTCGCTCAATTTGAAAGTGTCTTAAACTCTACAGAAGACGGGAGAGTGAAAAGAGAATATGTGCAGCACTTGATATATCCCATCGCTGAAATGAATTAGAGACCCTTCCCATTTCTCACTGTACGTTGTTTATTTTTCTGGGATTTAACGGAATGTTGCGTTCGAGGGTGCATAACAACTTATATTTCCAACATGTGAATATCCATGCCATAATCACATTGGATGAGATGAATACTGTTGGTCGGTGCCATCTTTCTACACTCCTGCATTCTGATTACATCCCTTCTAACACTACAGGTAAATGAACACAGTAAAAAAAATGATACATTTTGCTTCCCCATGTACTCTGGCAGCAAGACTTGGGTCTGCAAGGCTCCAGGTTTGAATCCACCAGCTGCCAGGAATGCCACTGTGGTGCTCTGCACGTAGTTCTGTCCCAACCTGTTCAACCCCCAGTGGCCTCTCCACCCTCAAAAAGGCTCACAGTATGGTGCAATGCGATTTGAGTGGCGGCAGCTGCCCCTGCGACCGGGCAACGGACAAGCAGATGAAGATGAATTAATTAATATTATTTAATAGTATAACATAGGCTGCATTAAAAATCTTAAAAGGCAACCCTAAACTAGATACTAGCTTGACCAAATTAAAAAATTATCTTTTTCCTCCAGTATATGCCATAGAGTTCAGAAACCTGATGAGAGATTTATTCAAGTCTACCTAAGCAAGTTTGTCCTCAGGGAGTTATTGAAACTGCATAATTTATACTTGTTTTGGTTTGAATTCAGGTGTTTGACAAAGAAGCCTAAAGGATTTACATTTTTAAACACACTGCTGTATTTTTCCAACTGGACTTATGTTTACCATTTTTGTTTAGAGGTGCTTAGAAGCATCTCTTTTATCATACAAAGGCTGTGAAATTCAACTTGTTGTGTTGACAAACCACCATTTTCCATTATTCTTATGTGGAATATATGAAGATACCCAGAAAATGGACTGCAGTTGGCATACGCTGTATGGTACTGTTTGGACAACCACTGCTACAATGATGGATGGAAGAAACTTTTTTCATTGGTAGCCTTCACTGCCTGTTGGATCCACTCACTTGTCACACAGGAAGCCAGCAGCACATATCCAGGAAGAAAAGTTTGACAGCTCTTTTGTTTCTGAAATCCCTGCAGCACTGACATCGTCCAATGACGGCTGGCTCCTTCCTTCTTATTGATGAAATCGAGACAGTAGGGCGCTCGGTTTATATTGGCATGTTGGTGGGGGGGTTGTGTGAAACATTGTTACAGAAGAACATTACCACCCTTCATTAAACCAAGACCAATCATAGGCAGGATTATGTAAATGAAGCCTGATATGTGAATCAGTATGCCGAGGATGGAGAGGAGACGCTGTGCCAAAAAGAGTTGGCAAGGAATCCCTCACCCTGAGCCAAGAGTCTCTGGCTAAAGCAGTGCATAACATGTGTTGGTCTGGATGTTTGAGTTGCTTTGCATTCTCACTCCTGACAGTCTTCAACATCCGTCTAGAAATCAGGGCGGTAATTAGGGAGTATGTCAGAATCGGGATAAAAAGATTTACCATCAACTTTGTGCGGAGAATGTTTCTCTGTCTCCAGTAGTCTAAGTAATGCAAATAAATCGTGTGATGTCTTCATTTAGTTTAGTGTATTTCCTGTGCTTTTGTGACAGATTGGCCAGCTTCAATCTGGCATGGACAAAGGGTCTCATACATAGCAGCGTTTTATAGTAATAGACACTGTTCTGAGACAGTAGCCATTACAAATATTTTCCAGTGCCCATGGAGATGTGAGATGAGATGAGAGTATCTATCATGGCCATGGAACTAAATCAATATAATTAAAAATTGCTTTTTTGCTAGGTTGATTTAGTAAACAGATGTGTATAAGAGACAGGTGGTGCTCTGCACGTAGTTCTGTCCCAACCTGTTCAACCCCCAGTGGCCTCTCCACCCTCAAAAAGGCTCACAGTATGGTGCAATGCGATTTGAGTGGCGGCAGCTGCCCCTGCGACCGGGCAACGGACAAGCAGATGAAGATGAATTAATTAATATTATTTAATAGTATAACATAGGCTGCATTAAAAATCTTAAAAGGCAACCCTAAACTCTGTCTCTTATACACATCTGAGAACTCCTTCCATCTTCAAGAACACCTTCTCCACTGGTGTTTTGTGTTTAAACTCTCGTACAACTCCTCATATGCCTTTTGTTTGGCCCTGGTCTCTCTTCATCCCCTTGTCCTACTAACCACAAAGGGAATTACAATCTCCCTCCAAATTTACACAATACAACACTACACATAAGATCGCTTGTATGTGCGAAGTTACAGTTACGCTATATTAAGATTACGTTTAATTACGTATTTTTGTATAACCTAGTAATATACAGGCTAACTGACTAACAAGCTAAACTATATCTCAATGCACCGACCTTCCTCACTCTTCTTCTTGCGGCATGCATGGGAAGAGAAAATAAATCGGCAAAGACTTTCCTTACAACAGAATCCGAGCATTTTTTGAACAAAGAAACACACTTTATTTTCATGCTCAATTTGTTTTCTAACCGTTAACATGCTGACGAGTGTCGCTTGCTAGTTGCAGAAGACTGAATTACTGAACAGCTAACAAAAAGAAAACGACAAAACGTTTACTTACCAGATAAGTCCGCTTAATATGAAAAGAAATTACAGAACTATAAAAGTATCAGCCCAGTCTGACTCCCTTTCCACAGAAGCAAGGTGCACATCGTAGAAATTGCGCCGTCTTTTTCAAAATTCTCCGCCACACTCCCTGCAACGACGTGATGACGTCAGACGTCACGTCTGAACGATACTAAAAATATATTAGTTATCAAGCAACGTGTACTCAAAAAAACTAATTCCAGTTCAATTAAAACGTCGGAACTTGCTCAGAAGACTAATACATTTAATGTTCGGTCAACTTAATAGCAGGTTTTAAGTATTAAATACATAATGTTAATAAGTTGGTAGGACTGTCTGGGTTTACAGTGCAGGAAGAGACGCTGAGCGGACCTGGAGATAATAGTGAGACAGAGTGTTGCCACAGGGCACTGTCAAGGGACAAGGACAGTGCTTGTATTTTGGCAGTAATGTTACAACGATACAGACGTTTAGTCTGGTAGGTCAGAATTCAGAAATCAACAACTCCTGTATCAAACCTGTGAAAATATGAGGAAATAACAGCATCATGTTGTGATTTGTGAATTGGTTAGTAATTAGTCAAGGATTTACCTGTCTTCTCAGCTCCCTCCTTGTCACCATGATCCTGTAATGTTCTGAGGTCTCTTTAGGACATTTGAGCAGCCGGCAACGACGGCTGTGTTCAACAAGAACAACATTAACTATTGTCTAGAGGAGCTATATTGGTCGGGGTATTGGTCTATGGTGTTCACCAAACTTTATTTTTATGACATGTACTGGTTAAATGTCTCGGACCATTTTCACGGACCAGACATTGAGTTGTGTTAGATAGATACCTCTTAATTAAAAAAAAAAAATGTGTTCTGAAACAATTTTCTACCTATAAAATCCTCCTACCCAAATTAAGTGAGCATGGGCACAACAAGGATTTCTCAAATGCACACAGCTTGTAACTTTCTGCTACCAGACTGGTATAAAAAATTTTAATCCTGTATCATTGACTCTGCGTCATTCTGGGTTTATTGTTGTTGACTTCACTGAGAAAATATTTCCTAATCTAATATAGTTGTATTATTGATGATGGGATTCTAGCCATTCTATTAAGTTCTTTTGTTGATATGGATATGGATCAAGTGTAAGTATTAGCCAGATGGGGCCAAAAGGAAACATTATTTCTTAGCGGCCCGGCACCAATTCACCCACGGAAGTCCCCTGTCCAGTGGTTGTGGACCACTGGTCTATGGAACAGTGTAGAATAATGCCTTCAGCTATTAGCATGGGAAGGTGTCCTCTAACATCTCAGACCAGAACTGAGAATTGGACAATATCACAGACTGTCTGACAATTCTGTGTGATGTGATTTAGTGTTTACCCTGAAGATTACCTGAACACAAAGGGAGCTCTTTGTCACTGTATGGGCAGTGTGTCAGGGTGGTACTGTGCACGGTTCAAAATGAAATGTAGTTTTTTATTACTCTACAGCGACACACTGTGCCGTCTGTTTATTTAACGATCACAGTATATTTTACACATCGCTCCTCAACCCCACCAACATCATACAACCTGTCTAAAGCTACAAAATCCATGGATTCCCATTGAGGGCTAAAAAATATGCTATTACACAGTTCTCTGAATTGAAAGGATTTTTTTTTTCTTTGGAAAAGATAAGACTTTCTAACTCTATATACTGCAACACCAGCCCGAGTGCTGCTACCAGACCAGGAACTTTATTGAGTGGTTTCACCGCTGCCCCGCTCCGGCTGAAATGATTCACTCTGACAAGCCCAAGGGTTCTACCATTTTCAGAAACCTCATCGCATGCATAACGACTTTACAGACATTTAGCATTGATAAATCCAGATAAATCTTAGGTCAGGGAGCTAAAGAAAGAGAGGCCGTGAATATGTGCGAACTCAAAGCCATCATGTTCGGCAGCTCTGGTTGCTCTTTCTGGTAGCCCTCCCGGGGGCAGGAACATGATCAGATTTATAGGGCAACAGCTGCCACCCTGCTAAGTTCAAGCCACTTGGCTGAGGGGAGATTTGTTAGTATTCAATCTTTTCACTGATAATCTGATACCCATTTCTGACAGAGCGGCATAATGCTGTAATTCTTCGGAGTGTCAGCTTATCCCTGAATGCTTCAGTAGATCGGTTAATTCAAGTGTGTGGCTTATCCTTACACAATATAAGAGGGGAGGGGGCATGGGTATTTGTGAGAAGCAGGGAAGTCTGGTCGTTCGCTGTGACCTATTCTCATTGATCTGTCAAGACAAAGTTAAAAGAAGCACAGGGAAAAAATGGCAACATTTGTTTGTCAGGTTGAGTTACTAGTATTGTGTGGATTAACTTATCTTTATGCACATTGCATTTTGTGAGGAAAGTCATGTTTGTTTGACTCTCCATCTGTCTAAAAATGCATTCTTTTATATACAAGAGAGAGATAATAATTTATCAGATGAAAACAATTTTGGTAGGGTTTCTACATTTTTTGAATTTTCAAAATTGGAATCTTGAAATTTATAAGAATAAAACTTGACGTAGTTGAAGGTTGGCTCTTTACGGGATTCCTGTCTTTCGTTAATGTTGAGTAAAACCAAGGAGGCAGCCATGTTGCCAGACTGTTTTCGTAAATCAGCTACTTGATTGGTCTCGCATCATTGCCTGTTGAACCTTGCTAACGCACCAAAACTGAGTAACCTTGAAGAGTCTATTGCTGAATGAAATGCCTTGCCGTAAACTTGTTACACATTCAATTTTTATCATTTTATTTTTATTATCTTATGCTGGTGTAGTTCAGAAACATGGGTGTGAGATGTCTACCCTGCGTTAACATTGGTATAACTCTTCGTATAACTCTCAATATTTAATTAAAGAAAAAAATATGCTACCCCTATATTAGGTTTGAGTATTACTAGACACAAACATTTTGTTTTGTCTTATCCTGGTCGTCATGGTCACTTTCAGGGAGAATCTCAGATCTCCATCTCTGCCACCTCATCCTTTTCTTTATTAGCCACAAAGAACTAGAATACTAGAAACTAGTATAGAAACTAGAATACTTTTAGTTCAGAGGTTTTTAAGGCCTCCACTACATCAGTGACAGAGGATCTGAACACTGATAACTGTCTCAACGTGTCCCTGGAGATGTGGGCTTGAATGCAGCATTCAGAGACGTGAATGTAAATTCATTCGTTAATTAATGCAAAGTGATTTAACTTCAGAGCAGAGCACAGGGAAGTCAAACACAAATTAAACAAACTCACACAGTGCAATGAATAGAAAGGGCGAGATTGTGGGTGTAGAAGAGCTTTATATATACAAAGGAGTTAGACAAAGGTGGAGCGTTTAAGGCAATCAAGTGAGGGACAAACATCGAAGAGACAGAAAACAAGAATGTCTGCTGTACGGAAGAACAGAAGGGATGCTGATGTAACCTAAGATACAAACCTTACCAAATTGACAATACCTAGATCAATGGATCTCAACTGGTCTCACTCTGGGACTCACATTTTCCTGTGGTCATTAAGTCGTGACTCACTCTCATAGAATTCAAACCAAGCAAATTAATAATAAAAAAAGCCTTTGAAAAATCACTTCTTTTAACTCATTTTGTTCAGTAGAGTGTGCCTTTCAAAATAAGAGATTTCATAAATCAGAACACATGCTCAATGGCAGATTCACATTGTTTAGCTGCTTTTCGACCAGCTGTTCACAACCCCTTTAGAATGGGTATGAGACCCACTTTTGAGACATGACACACCAGTTGAGAAGCACTGACCTAGACGGTGTATGTTGGCTTTAGAAAATGGCAAAATATACATGTCTGAGTTTGTGACTGGTCAATAGGTGGAGTTAATCATTCTGACAGGAAAAATGGAAGTGATTTCTGTAGCGATACCAACTACTTGACAGTGTTTGGAATAAATAAGAACAAATTCTCCACATTTTTCTCCTGTTCCAGGAATATACCAAATTAATTATTTTTACATTTTTGATCATAAGTTATCATAATTATTTATTTTTCCCCCAAACAGCTCTTTGTATAAAGTAAGGAGTGCTCTTAAATTGCTTTAAAGTACCAATAGTAGTAAAACGGTCAATCGTTTTGTTTTCATCAATGTATTGTGTTTTTTGCTGTGTCTACTTGAATCAGTTTGGGTGAAACTTTGGCAACAAAATAAATGTTTCATTCTTAAAAACAGAAAGGACATTTTTCCGTGAGTTCACACGGTCATTGAGTCCATTGGTTCGGCTGCAGCCTGAAGCCTGAGCAGTTGCAGTGATTCATGGCTGAGAGTCAAGGGAAGTTAAGGCCGAATAGTTCTGGTAAAAGATCAGTACTCAGGCAGATGATACAGTCTACCAGAACTTTAAGCCTCAGTAAACTGACTGTGCTACAACATAGGATGGTGTCTCTCTGTTATGAGACGCTGGTTCTTTTAAACAAGGGGGGAGTTGTTCTTATTGGATCCTCCTTGGAATCTTTTTAGAGACTGGTCAAGCTTAACCATATCATTACAATACATGAAATTGTAATGAAAGAACACATTCTCCAACCTTATTGTACATTGTTTTTGTTTTGTTGTTGACGAGTCATTGAGGTATGGTATGGTAACTTTTCAAAATAAAACATTTAAGATTTTAAAACATTCGTTTTGAAAGATATGTAGTGCGGCCCATAGATATGACTTTAATCTATCCAGTTGCAGTACCTTAAAACAAATCAATTGATATAAACTAGTCACAGGTTAATATACTAATAAATACTTTAATAAGAGATAAATCAGAGATATTGAGAAATCACTGGACCATCGGAAGGGAGAAGAAAAATTTAATGACCAGATTATTTTACAGTCTTACAGTTACATCCATCTTTATTAACTTAATCCAGTGCTTCCCAATTATTTTCTGTTACACCCCCCCTAGCAAGAAGAGAGACAATTTGCGCCTCCCCTCCCCACCACCCACTCTCGCCGCAACTATAAATAATAGCATTTTTCCATAAAATAGTTATAGGTACACCACTGTATAACATCGTATACTTGTCAACATGACGAAAAATGAAAAGAAAGAGATATAGTTCAACTTACAAGGATGTGCAATTACAGTAAATCTGAAAAGAAGCATGTTCCCAAGGGTCACATGCCCCCCTCAGCATCGCACCGCGTTCCCCCAGGGGGGCCCGCCCCACACTTTGAGAGCACTGGCTTAACCGATACTGTTTTGCAAGGGCAGCGGTCTCAACAACTACCGCCTGAATCACACTGCTCCCTACAGTAAACTTTCCTGCTGGTGGTGAGCTTTCTGGAAGCTGTATGGGTCGGAACAGTGCTATGCTCAGAGCAGTGGAATTGAAACAGGAACTAAGTCCACTTTCTTAATGGCTATGGACACATGAACTAGTACTGGTCCCCAGACTGGTCTGAAATGTACTGACTAGAATAACAAACCTTTATACAAACAACTGATTTTTGAGACACTGAAGTCCCTGCTTGGTAAATAATACTACAGTAGCATTGGGGGCTTCCACCCTGGTTGACCCTTCTTACACACAGCAGAGAAGTTAACCGGTGTCTCCCTAGTCCAGTTGTCTACCTACAGTAAGAGTGAGATGCTCATTAGTTTGCGTCTTTACTGTGTCTCCTGGTCCACATGCTCTTGCTACAGAAACTCTGGCAGGACAGGCGGCTGGTGTCAGAAATAATGGCACTGTAGGTGCAGGGGTAAGAAAAGTGCGACGAGTGCAGTTTTCCTTTCTCCCCAAAAGAGGAATAATGAAATACATGGTCCGTGGTTCCCATGGGTTGTGTAATTTCGTTTGCACACCTGACAGCCTCTGATGTGGGTTTCTTCCTGGAGGAGCAAAGACCATGATTTATTTCCACTGCTATTTTGGTCTGACCTAATTGGACATTATTCATTTCCAACAAATGACAAGTGTTAATGCATCAGCGGGATATTAAAGTTTATATTATTCTCCAAATGTATACTTTTAGGGTTTGCAGTTAAGTATGACGAATGCCTGCTGAACGGGGTTTGCATCATAATTTTTTTTCAAATCAACTGAACTTCGAACAGCAAAGCTAGAAACATCATTAAGAAGAATAAAATTAGCTGGAAGGTAAAAAAATGCCATCTGTTACTACAAACAGACACAACAAAACATATTTCTGCAGTTGCACAAATGGAAAGTATCTATCTATCTATCTGTCTGTCTGTCTGTCTGCCTGTCTATCTGCCTGCCTGTCTGTCTGTCTGTCTGTCTGTCTGTCTGTCTCTCTCTCTCTCTGTCTCCATCTTTCTATCTATCTATTTAATTATCAATTATTTTTGAGGCTTTAGGTTTATTTTTGTGGTTCACGATAAGCAACAATCCTGTCCAGGTGTAGAGCAGTCAATCCCATTACTCTATTTCATAGAAGAAAATAATTAGCAACAAGCACCAGTTATGTCAATCATCTCACCTGCAAAAGCTATTATTACTTTTTCTTACATGCACTATGATGCCTATGCCTGTCAACAGAAAATCATTAAAAATATGTGATTTTTATGGAGAGGTGGTGTGAGGGCTATGATTGTTGACACGTGTCACTAATACTTAAAATAGACAACCATTGTTCAACTAAAGAAATAATTGTGAAATCCTGGAAACTGCCAAAAAAAACTAATGTTATGGCGTCAACGTGAAGTTTCTTGTTGAAGACTGTGTGGCAGGCGCCGTACAGGTCCTTGAGATGAGGGCGTGGTTTCAGGACTTTGGTTTTCGGCACGCTATTATGTACTTCAGTTCAAGTCTGCCCTTCAGAGAATAAATTGAGTTTGAACTCACGTCAGTTTTCAGCACATTTCTTTGTCTTGCTACAACTGGTGTTCTAGAAGAGAAATTTGAGCAAAACACTTCCTGTTGCTTGGAAGGGAATCCATTTGCTGCAGAGTGTTGAAAATATGCACAAATAAGATTTGTGCATTAGAATGTAATTACATCACTCAAAATCAGAATGATTAAATCCCATAGCTTTCTGTTTCCTTGCATGAAGCCACGGTGTGAATATTAAAAAATGATGGAGTGAGTAAAACCAATGTGTTTTGACTATTTGTAGCAACATCTCTAACTACAGTATAAATGTTAAAGTTTACTTTTAAATAACAATGCTATGCCCTTAATGCATCATAACGGTGAAGCTTCTTCTGTATCATCTGAAGCTTCTTAGAACCACATTAAGTTTCCACTGCTTCCCTCCTTATTGTTTTTTATTAGAACTCCGCTCTTTCACAAAAAAAAAACATATCTGATTTTCAAGAGTTTAAAAGTTCTGGTTTCTGGAACCAATTCACAAGAAAGATGTCTTATTTTTAATCTAAGTCCTGTATAGCAGTGTTCCCCAATCTTTACTGCACCACAGACCAGTTTATTGGTACTGGTCTTTAAGTTGTGGCAAATAAATACCCCTTATTAAAAGTATATTTCCGGTGTTCTGAAATATTTTCCTACCTATAAAATCTTCCTACCCAAATTAAATGTGCATGCACACAACAAGGGTTTTACAAGTGCATCCAGCCTATAATGTTCTCCTATTAAACTGGTGTACAAGGTTAGAATTTTGTTTTAATGACCCTGGGTCATTTTGAGTTTATTGTTGTTGTCTTTTGTTGATATGGGTATGGATCAGCCCAGTGGTTGGGGACTTCTGCTGTATATTACCGGTACATATTAAATTGTTCATTTGTGTGATTTTGTCACTGAAGCAAGTTTGCCAAATTAAAATTTCTTTTACTTTCGTCCTGTTTGTAGCATTTTCTCAAAGTTTTTGGTCTGGCATACCTGGTATTCGTAAACCTTTTAAAGTTGAGTACAAAGTCAGAGTAGTAGTTGAATTTATTTGAAAAGAGCCAGTTCAAACACATAACACGTAGTGTTTCACAGATCACTGGAGAGTGGGTTGGGACTAGCTCTTTGAAGCAGTCAAGAGAGCAGTGTTTCTAGTGAGCTGGAGTTTGAACACATGAAAAGGTAAAGGGAACTGGTTCACGGGAGGTAGATGGTCGGGTGTTTAAATGAAATGAATAAATTGTACTGTAAGAACTCAACATTAACAGACCAAACACATTGCACAATGTAAACATGTTCTGATATACATTGAAACCTGATGGCTTACCTGCCAAAGATGGCCGACCAAGCCTTTTTGTGTGGCCAGCTTTAATGACAAATCTCTGCAATACAATAATATTTGATTCTCTCTGAGAAATGTGGAACATTTTAAATAGAAAAAAATGTTTCAATGTATTTTTCCTTTAAAATTTATCACATTATCAACACAACACAGCCAATATAAAAATATTATCTTAAATACCCTTAATGCCCCAAATATCCTGCAGCTTTGGTCTAAAACATCCAAGACACAGATGGAATGTTACTTTTTTTATGCTCACAAGGTTAATCTCTGCAGGCAGCCAACAAAGGGCAATCAGTCTCCTCAGAGGAAGGGTATTTTCTCTGTCCATTTTGTGAGAAGTGTGATGGAGGGCTCGGTTGGGGACATCACTTACTGCACAACCATCGCACCTCTGCCCTCTCTACAGGGGCTGAAGTGATACTCCAGCGGCCTGGAGTGAACAGTCCCTTTCCACTCCACTCATCCATCACCTCAGACGCAGCAACGCAGACACATTAATCTGCAGTGAGTTTATTTTAATTCTGAAGATTCCGTGTCTGGCGGGGTGACTAAATAAAACTGGAGTAAATACCACAGTTACACCACTTTGTAGCATGTATTATACAAATGCATGAATAAGGACCTGCCCCCGTGGAGCATTTTGTATTCAAGGGCGCTCGATGTGGCCTGACTGGGATGATTGCTGAACTGACAGCACTAATAAAATTGAAGGACTTGTTTTTCTGTCAGCGTGGTGACATGAGCAAATCTGATGATTGTTAGCCTATGGAGGAACTATCAGCAGGGCTGTCACAAATATCAGTTATGACAGTGTAAAATTACACATCGCACAGAAGGCAGAGACGTGAGTGAAAGATACACTTGTTTGGACAAGAAGTCTAAATCACAACAAGCTGATGCTGAGTGTGTGTGGAGCCCAGTTTGGCAGTGACAGTCAGCAGTTACCAGTTGAAGAAAAATGTCAGTTGCATGAAACTGATCCTTCGATGTTTGCTTTTCCTATCATTGTGAAGCAGAATTCATCAGGCGTTGGTTTAGAGCAAAGGTGTCAAACTCAATTTCCCAGCAGGCCAAAATTGAAATCTGGCATGAAGTCACGGGCCAAATTAACTATAAACCTGCATGTTTTCCCTCCTCTCCGGATATGAAAAAGTGTTTTTCATGTATATACACTGAATCTGGAATAGCCAAAGCTTAATAGTATCAACACATGATAAATTGTAGTAGAAAAAATTCACACATCATTGGTATTTGTTTCGTATTCGGTCCCTTTGTTGTCTTTTCAGATCCTTTTCAATGTAAATCTTTCTTTTCAGAATAAAAGTTTTTGTACTATAACAAAATTCATGCATTATTAATATAATAAATTCTGAGAGTAAGTAAGGTCTACATACTGGTTGGCCAACTATAGTACATATTTGATTTTGTCTTGCAGGCCAAAAATAATTACACTGCGGGCCAGATTTGGACCCCGGGCCGGAGTTGGACACCTATGGTTTAGACTGATGATGTGTCGTTGCAATAGCAATTCTGTTGTCAGTCATGAAGACATTCTTAATGGCAGCTAAGGTCCAACAGGCTAAACTCATGTTACTGTCTTTAATGGCAAGTATGTAGATACTCTGTGCAAAGCCTATGCATTTTTTTTTTTTTCATTTTTATAAGAGTCAGCAGTGGTGGCCTTGTGGTTAAGGAAGCGGACTTGGGTCCACCAGGTTGCCACTGAGGTGCTCTGAGCGTAGCACCGTCCTGACCTACATAACTTCTTGTGGGTTCACCAACCACAGGAAGGCTGATGGCACCAGCTGCCCCTGCGACCTGGCAATGACAGGCAAAAGTAGATGAATGAATAAAATTAAAAAGATATTTTATATTTTTCACCACTGTGTATGGTACACAAGTTGGCAAATACAACAAAAATCATCTGTATATGAAAATGCAATGAAGGTACTGCACAGTTAAATACAATTTTAAAAAAATCAGTTTTAGTGAAAACTATATGATTCCCCACAATGTCATCATGGGTGAGGGAGTGTCTTAATTTCCAAAATAGGAATTACATTTATAATCCATTACATGCATCATTGAGATAATGAGGCACTCATGCTTCATTTATTTATTTATAAAATAAACAGTGCGCTCAGTAAAAAAGAGTTTAGCATCAACCAGCTTCTATCAGAAAAAAAAAAAACACTTGCTTAAAAGTTTTATTTCTTTGTTTTTTATGGCTTGGATCTTCACCGTGACATTTTCAGTTTTTTATCCTAAGACTATTACAGGTTTTCAGTTGGTACTTAGCGCAATTTGGGGCAGAAACATTTTGCCCAGGAAAGGCTGTTTTGTGGTAGTTAGACCACCAGTACCTTTACCTTTCTAGTAGTCAGGATTATTTGTCAGTAATTTCAAACAGCTGCCGTCTGCTGCAGACACAAAGTAACAGCTTTGGTGTCTTATGGTGATTAACATGTCCTGTCTTATCTTGAAGCAGCGTCTTCACCTTTAGACTCAGACGACTGGTGGATTAGAGAGCTGTAATTATTGTACACGGTGTTGAGAAAATGGTATTTATTGGCATTATCTCAGTTCATGATGTCAGCCTGACTCCATTAACTCCTCCAGTAAGGAGTGGATGAGGTTATGGGCCTTATCAGCTTGAACTGAGCCTCTGAGCTGTTTGGCTGTTGCCTTTGTCAGTCATGAAGGCATTCTTATTGATAGCCAAGGTCCTACAGGCTAAACTGATATTACTGTTTTTAATGGCAACCATGCCGATACTCTGTGAAGCACTGCGAAACCCCCGCATCACCCGTCTCAGAGCGAACACGTCTTTAATCAACCTCTGGACCTTACATTCTGGAGCACCATTAGAGATATGTTAATGACAGTGACAGAGGAAGCAATACCCTGACTTTGTTTCAACAAGTTGTCAATGATGGCTGCAAAACTTTTGTTGTAGTAATCAAAACAAATGTCTTCTCTTGTGGCCGCCGCAGCTTAATGACAGATGAGTTGAATGTTCTGAGACAAATATCTGTTGTAATAAAAACAAGAAAAACACATTGTACTTGATGGATGAACAGTGTTGACCAGGGTTTGGTCGTGTAGAGGCGTAATGAGTAGAATTGTGACCACACCACTATCACAATCAGTGTCAGAATTTTTCATAACACCAGGACATGAGGGAAAAAAAAAAGAATATTGGTAGAACATCTAGGGCAGGGCCGTCAAACTCAATTTTTCGCAGTGGGCCAAAATAAAAAACGGGCATCAAGTCAAGGGCCAGACTGAATATTTATTGAAAAATAAACTGGAAATATTTTCCCTTCTCCAGATATTAAATGCCGAGGCGGTGCTAGGGTCTCTTGGGGCTCCTAGCAAGATATCGCTGGGTCCCCCTACCCCATCAGTGGCCGTAGCAAAAAAAGAATTCGACCAGGCCCCTTTGTGGCCAGAGCCCCAAGCAACTGCCTGGCTTGCGTGTCTTCAAATGTCGCCCCTGATTAAATGTAAATTTTTGGGAAAATTGAATCTGGAACAGCCGCTTAATATTATCAACACATGAGAAATAAAATTAGAAATAAAACACATCAGTGGCATTTCACTCGTCCACTTGTGTCCCCACTAGTATGGGGACACAAGGATTCAGGGACACCTGAATGCACCATAGCAGGCTCTGGAAGGTGTCAACCTACCTAACTGGGATTCAATGTCACCCAGGGGGTGAACACTAGGGAGACATTGACTCTTGGCCAACACGGCATCCTGTTCCATCATATCTTTTTAAATTTATTTAGATTTATTTCTTCCCTCACACTGTCTCTTATGAGGACAGTGGCACCTTGGGCACTTCGCTCCATTTGCCAAAAAACTGTGCCACCTATTTCATATTTCCTTCTGCTTCATTGCATATTTATGGACACCCCGTCTAGTATTGCTGCTTGGTATACAAATGAAAATATTCGTACTATCTATGGTTATCTAAATGTTTGTTCTAGTACTTTATTGCGTAATAAGAAATATGATCAGAACGTCTAGTGAAGTTATTGTTTTCCTTTACTGCGGTGCCAGGGAACAAGCTTAAAACATAAAAAAAAATCTGGTTTATTTCAGTTAAAATTATGTTTAATATTTAAACATTTTTACTCAGTACAATTTAAAAGTTGTTGGTTTCATGACTGAAGACAAATCCATCCAATCAACTGTTTCTATTTGCAAATATCCGTCTACTTGGTAATTCAGTGAAAATATGTTATAGCACATTTTGAGTTACAAATTTTGTCATGTTGCAGTTAACATTGCTGCGTATTTATGCAGTATAAATGAATTCATTTTCTGGTAATCATCCGCATTAACAGTCTGCCAGGGAACATTTCTTGTAATTGTTTTCTCCACTCCGCCTCGGTCATGTAAATGTTTACCCTTTTGAAAGGATGCCTCATGTTTCTTTCAAAGGCTTTTCTCCAACGCTGGTCTGACGACTCAAGGTGACTGTGTTTTATTTCTTTTCCTTTTCTCTCCAACACGCTGCAGTAAGACAGGTTGCCCTCCGAGCGAAACTTTGATGATAGTTTGTGATGGCCTGCCCAGGTGCGAGAATAACATTAGACCTGCTGGACAGGTGGCAGTGTGGAGAGAGGAGGGCTTGGAGGCTCAGTAATGAGGGCTGCAGCTAGACCCCCATCTGTTGCCATGCACAGAACTCTGATCCATTAAATTGCAGCACGCTCAAGTTTTGTCACAGTTGAGGAACTGTCTTCTCCTCCAGGCCATTCCGGGTCATCTGGTATTATTATCTTTTGTCTCCTTGTTGAGTATTTGCACTGAAAGTTATTGTTTGTGAAGAGAATGCCAACATTTAAAAGGCAATAACTTCAAAACACATTAGTGTTTTATTGTGTTTCTGGAGTCAATAACAAGTATTTACAATTATAGGATAATGTGTTTCTATAGAGAAAAAAATATTTATATATCGTCTTTTGTTTGCCTCACTGAATTATTGCTGTAAGCTGATCCTGCTCATTTACTTCCTGTCACTTCTTCTTGTTGTCACTTTTGTCCTTCATCTTCTTTTTTCAGGGGTTGCCACAGTGAGTCAACAATTTCCATCTCGCCCTGTCCTCTGTATCCTCAACTCTGACTCCAACTACCTCCATGTCGTCTCTCACTGCATCCATCAATCTCCTCTTTGTCTCCTACCTGGTAGCTCCATCTCTCCGTCCTCTGAACATGTCCAAACCATCTCAATCTGTCTTCTCTAGCTTTTTCTCCAAACCTTCCTGTCTGTGTTGTCCCTCTAATCACCTCATTCCTGATCCTGTCTCAGGATCTTTAACTCCTCCACCTCCAGCTCTGTCTCCTGTCTCCTACCTATTTCTGGTGTCTCTAACCCATCCATCATGGCTGGTCTCACAACTGTCCTGTAAACCTTTCCCTTCACCTTAGCTGACAATCCACAGTCTCCACTGCTCTGAACAGTTGATCCTCAGTATCTAAATCCCTCCACCTTCTCCACCTCTGCTCCTTGTAACCACAACATTCCAGTATTCTCTGTTTCATTCACACACATACCCTTTCCTCCTCATCATTTTTGTTATTTTGATTGAGCCAACAGCAACTTCACTTTGTGTAATTGTCTTAAGGTCTGTACTAATCTGCACCATATAAACCATAATGCCCCAAAGACTCTAAAATATGGATCCCTAGAAAGAAATGTTTGGGAAACAAGGATATATGCTCAGTGCAGTGGTCAAATTCTACAGATGAAACAATATTCTTATTATTTTAGATTTTTCTCCTTCATTTTGTTTTCATTTCAGCATGGAAATACTCCATCAGAGTCAGTTCTACATCTTTCTCGAAATGTTGATCCTGTCCTGCCCACAGCTATGAGTGGATGTTGAATTTTGACCCCCTGAGTGATTGAGTGTGCCACCCCAGGTTTAGGGGAATGACCTCCATTTTTTACTACCCATTTTATGGATAAGAGCGTCTGGATGGCCTAAAGCTATAGATATACACTAACACAGATTTCCATCAGCGACCAGCTACGTGTCCCAATTCCCTTCATCCTTCATTCTTTTCCTGCATTAACAATCCTTCTCACTTCTCTGGCTCACTCTCTTCATCTTGTCTCCCATCTCTGTGCTGCACTAAGAGCTGCTCTGATTGATTAATTCATTTCATTTTTGTCTGCGCCAGTGAAGTAAACATAAAGCCGATTTATATTTATATGCAAATGTTACCTGCAGGGGAAAAAGACAGATTTTTACCCTGAACGTGTCGTTCTGTTGGGCACACAGGAGCGGTGATAGTACACGCAATGATACAGTCTCTGGTTACACACGAAGTAATACTTAGTGACGTGCATTTGCGATGGAACCAGAATCATCGTGATCATCAATAACTAGATATGTCCGATATTAACTTTTGCCGATATCCAAGATTGCCAATATTGCCCAAACATTTCATATTCAATATCGATATTAACCGATACTGATACAGTTTTCTTTTACACAAAAAACTCCAGTATTTACTGTGGTATCGAACATTGTTGTTGTGCCTTTGGTTTGGCTGTTTGATGACATCATTCAACACGCGCCAGTCTCAGTCTAGCGTCTTCGTGGGGATCGCGGTTTTGTAGTATTGGACTAGAATACTGGTGGAAAAACCGCCACGGATAAGCGGCGATATTAAAAATGTTGCTGATATCGAGTCGATAGAATACTTTTAATAACCTTTTGTGTTCTTTTTTTTTCTACTGTATACTTTACTTACTTCTGTGAACAAATCTGAAGGGAAGCTATTTTTACAGACTCCTAACCCTTGTGCGCCTCTCAGCCTGTGTACTCACTAATTAGAATCTGTGGTTCAGAGAAGCATGCACCCCAGGCAGTGAAATGCAGTTAAGCCAAGTCCTTAAAGACAGTTCATAAAATGGATAAAGCTCATCTTAAACATTTTTTTTTTTTTTTATTCTAAGAGGATCATCTCATTCAGATTATGTACTCGTAAAAACACTTGAATGAACTTCAGCTGGTTCAGGATCATTGTGTGATTCCAATCCTTAATCTACCTTATTGGTGTCTCAGTATTTAAGTCCTTCTTTTAAGGTAGAAGACAATAATTTTAAGGCATCACTGTTACAAGTAGCTACTGTTTCAATTTCTTTGGTAACATTAACCGCGCTCCAAACAAAAGTATTTTCTCAGGGTTGAATAACGTGGTTGAGGTTTGAATCCTCCAGCTGCCAGGTTGCTACTGAAGTGTTCTGATAATATCCCTTAATATCCTATATCAGATAAACGGATGAAGGTGAATGAATGAATAGCACAATGTTATTGGAATAAACATGGACTCAGTGTCAGCTCAAAATTAACTAAATGCCTCTAAGTGACTAACCTCGTTACATATTTTGTTTTGGACTTTTGTATTCCCATCTTTTATATAATGTGCTTTTTTTTTTCACCAAAACTGATGTTTTCCTTATTTTTGAAAACAAACAGATACCAGTAGACAATCGTAGCCCTTTTACTGCCAGGAACTTCTGGGCAGCTTCTTGTCCAGCTGTGGTTCGATTCTATTTCAGTCAGGTGGACATGGTAACAGGTGCTGTGCATCCAACCAGCCTGCTTATGTCCTCAAGCTGCAGCAGCCGCAGCACTCGATGGCTGTGTGCAGGGTCTGACACAGGAATGGGATGAGTCACGCAGATTCTCTCTTTGCCTGGAGCTTGGTTCTGAAATTAAACATCGACTTTCTCCAAAAAGGAGATAGTTGAGATAGTAGATAGTTACATGTTACTGCAAGTATTTGGCATCGAGCTAATGATTAAAATATGATTGATAGATAAATAGATAAAGATACAGAAATTTGTAGATATATAGATAGATAGATAGATTTATTTTTTTTTAGATTTTGCAACGGAACTTTATTAACTTGGTACAAATTAGAGGTGATCCACTGTAAGTAGAAAATAACACTCCATTATAGCTAGATAGACAGACATTTGGAAAGTGTAATTTTTGTATTTAATATTTATCTTTATCATTATTGAATAAAAAGCTATAATTTCTTGCATATTTCTTTAATTTTTTTTATTAATTGTTGGCCAAACCACGCTAATCAAAGTCATTGTTGTGAATTTTGTTTAATTCCATCTAAACAAAATTGGATTAAGGGTTTGTACAATAATAAATACTGCTGCCACATTGGCACAGCTGGAGAGCTGCAGCTTTGTTTATTCTTGCTGAAGGAGTCTCTTGAATACTTTATCCTTGAGGGGACATTACGGATGGATTTACAACATTGCGCTGCTTTATTTCAAATCAGAAGTAGCTTTTGAGTAATTGCTAGTTAGGAGGATTTTAAATGGATGTTTGCTACAGATGAACTCCACATTTAATCCCCAGCAATCAATACTAAAAAGAAAGAGGAAGGTTGAGCTTTTGAGCCGCCACCTTAAATGCACTGCACAATAAATGTTTCCCAACAAATATTTTTCAGTCTATGTGAAATATTTACATATAAATATTTTGAAAAATTAGGTCCTTTTATAAGTATTTGAGACAGACATTTAGATTTTGCTTCATTAAATAAATAGTAGATGGTGATATTCCCTTTATTCACATTTGTATGATAGGTGGTAAGATATTTATACTCATACTGTATCTTATATGTTGGCAAGCCTCAAGTTACATTTCTGGGATTTTGCCACCTTATATATGCTATTTATTAGACCAATAGCTCTAAACTGGTGGGTCCCAACCCAAAAGTGGGTTGCGGAGCCATTCTGAATGGGTCACGAACAGCTGGTCAAAAATCAAAATAATGTGAATCAACTGCTGAGCACGTTTTTATTTTAGAATTTTTTTTTTTTATTTGCTTGGTTTGAATTCTATGAGAATGGGTCGCAACTTAATGACCACAGCAAAATGTGGGTCCTAGAGCGAGACCAGTTGAGAACCACTGTATTAGACTGTATGTACTGATGAGCAACAGAAACTCATAAGTTTATGTTTGGCTATAAAATACTACTAACTTGTTTATGATATGATGACTGATAATTTCATTCATCTTCTTATCCATTGCCTGGTTGCAGGGGCAGCAGTCTCCATAACTGCCACTCAAAGAACACCATACTGTTAGCCTAGCTTGCGGGCGGTGAGCCCACTGAAAGTTATGCAGGTCGGGGCAGCTCAGTGCCCAACTTGAAGCCTTAGGGACCCAAGTCTGCTTCCTCAACCACTGCCTAAAATGATCCAGACTGGGCAATTTTTCCATCTGGCAACAGATTTTACAAGTGGGTTAAAGGTAATGATTTGGCAAAGGACACATTAATTATGAACAATAAAACAATGGACTGTGTAACCTTTGTCTTTTGACTATACAACTTTAATTAAAACTCTTACTAGGCAGCCAAATATTTGCATCAGCCAGCCACCATTATGCTTCCTCAGAGCATTCTATATTTAAAAATCTTCTGAGACCATATTTGATCTTTCACATCACCTCACTAATGCCCTTCAAGGCTCTCGTTGTCAAGTGCCATCTACAAGAAATCAGTGCGTCACAGCATTGTACAGCCATCGATGAAACATCTATGAGATTTTGACCTCGTCATTCCAGACGTGAGCGTATTTAATCTAATGCGCGTTATAGACCGTTTTGTAAGACAGGCGATTTATGAGGCATCTATTTCATATCAGGAGGTCAACACGTACGTATCAGTGTGGATTATCTTAGCTGTTGAATACTTCCTCCCGAGACTGACCTCTGCAGATTTCCATCACAATGACAGAGAACCCAACTGTAAGTGTGTTTTGAAAGATAAGACTAATACACTGGTGCACTGAATCACTCAGAGGACCGACAGCTGTTTCCACAGTTTCTCCGTGGAACATTTGTATAAATGGCATTGGTTGAAGGGGGTTCTTCACCATTGATTCGCTTTCTCTCTCAATCGTCTTTTAGTTTGTTATGACCTTGAGAACGTCACCATCTCTTTGAATTTCTGTTTCAATCTCCATTCTATGCACAGGATAGCTTTACCTCATATAAAAGTAGCTTCATGGTACTTTATTTTGCAGAATGCAAGGGGTCCTCGACATACGTCCAATATCATTCTGTCCCCAAGGCAAAACGTAATCATAAGTAACCGTGTCGCTCACCTACGACAACACAATGGTAACATTTTTTCTAGGACAGGGGTGTCCACACTTTTTTGTCTTGTGAGCTACTTTTCAAATGGTCACGCTGAAGTGATCTACCTAGATTGGAAACTCTATTACTATTCTTTTTTTAACGTTATTGCTCAGGATTTACCAGCACTTCTTTTGAGATCTACTAGTAGATCTCGATCTACCTGTTAGGCACCACAGTGTTGAGTGTTAATGAAGAACAAAAACAAGAAAAGGAATGTAGCAAAACCAATATCTAGCGTAGATCTGGTGAATGTAATCAAATCTGTCTTCCAGGTATACACCTATATTTTTTCACTCCTCTTTGCAACTATTTCTCGTTTCATGTATTATTTATTCATTATTTCATTGTATATATTTTTCAAAGAGTGTACTATGGTGTGATCTGATGTGGATCCACGAAAGTCAATATATATTTGATCTGGTCGAACTGGTTTTGTTGACTGACATCCCCAATTCCATTGTATGTTGCGTTTATGTTTGAAATTCCTGGAAGACGTGAGAGTATGAGTTGATTTTCATTTATCACACAGTGGCTTTATGATGACATGACACAGCTGTGTGATAAATCCATTTCTCTTTTTCCAATTACCCTGGATCACCTTCTTTCCGTGTTTGTGCTCCAAGTAGACCGACGCTTGGCTTCTCTGTACATGAGCGGCTCTGATTGAAACAGGATGGACAAGATGAGAGCGTGGAAGAAAGAATTGGTTTGAAGCGTCATCAGAACCCACAATAGCTGGTCCTGTTGGCTAACTGACAATGTGTTGGAGAGTGTGTATAAAATCCTAGTGTATTATCAAGTGTCTGTAGCAGAAGACTTGGAGTGGCATCTGTTTTAGAGGGAGTTGGATTTTATTGCGTATTTTACAGTACACCTATTACCTTATTCAGACGTAAAACCTTGTATTTTGATTAAGTGTCTAACCAGTTTATATTTGGCCTGTCTAAAGGCCTATATAGGGCAGGATTAGAAAGGAAAGCAAACTCCTTGTCATGGTCCCATTGTGATCTACACCACTACAAGCAAGGAAATTTAACCTCTGTATTTGCCCCATCACCAAAGTGAACTGGAGAGCAGTGAATGGACCTCAGTGATAACTTGGCAGTTGGTGGATTTGAACCTGGAACCCTCCAGACCCCAATCTGATTCCTTAACCACTAGGCCACCACTGGTCCACACTGTGGTGTGTTATGAAACATACATTGTTTTGGTTGTTGAACTTGAAAAAGAAAGAAAATTATCATCATTGAAGAAGAAGCTGTAAAATGCACAGATAAAGAGACAATAAGAAGTTTGTACAAGATTCAATGTTTACACCAACTTTACATTCTGAATCTACAAAAAAAAAACTACATTCCATCTCTGGAGAGAAACAATATATACAGTACACGTGATTTTTTTTTCCACAAACAAAATTTGGCCTACAACTTCATTCCACTTATAGCCAGTCACCTGGATGTAGAAGTGAAAAAAAAAATTGCGCTATTATTTGAGTGTCTGTGTGTGTGTGAGCTGAATATGATGTAGTGCATCCCTGTCAAAGGTTTACTTACACTTTCAGAGTCCCAGGAGGATTTGTTCTTTGACATTGGCAGCAGAAGAGCAGTGACCCAGTCCTGAACAGCTGAATGGCAGTGAGTTCAACTCTCAGTGCGGTCGAGGACAAACCTCCCAGTGGTCAGTTCAACTAATCACCACAGGGACCGGTGTGTGCCAGTGCTGGACCACATCCTCAGACTTTCCTCTAAAAGATAAATGAACCGGCTTCGTTCCTTTGCACCTTGAGTATCACATGAAGCAAAATTAGCTAACGAGCAGGTCGAAGGTTCCAAAGCAATATCTCTCCGGTGTCTCATCTTTCTCCCCAATTGTTTTTCTCCTTTATCTCCTTGTCCTACAGTCATTTTCGGTAAAATTATCACCAACTACATCTAATCTGATGAATAGTGTTTTTATTTTGACACATGAAGGCAAAAGTATAATTGTAAATATTACTTCAAGTGACACAATTTGCACAGAATGAATTGTATAGCAACAATTTCAGCAACAATATAGCAACAATTTCAATCAAATTGTATCATAAAAGGTTTAGGAAATATTGTAGTGGCATAGAACAGTGGACCGGTTAAATGTTTGGTACTTTTTTCACGGACCGATCATTAAGTTGTGGCAGATAGATACTCCTTAATAAAATTAAATTATCAGGTTCTGAAAGGTTTTCCTACCTATAAATC
>JAFBJS010003907.1:124498-171610 GCA_016785265.1 Paraplagusia blochii
TTTAAATATAGCAACAATTTCAATCAAATTGTGTCATAAAAGGTTTAGGAAATATCGTATTGGCATAGAACAGTGTTCCCCAACCCTTTTTGAGCCACGGACGGGTTAAATGTCTGGTACTTTTTTCACGGACCGATCATTAAGTTGTGGCAGATAAATACTCCTTAATAAAATGAAATTTCCGGGTTCTGAAACGTTTTTCTACCTATAAAATTGGACCAGTACCGGCCCCATGCCCAGTGATTGGGGACTATATATAAAGCATAATATCTGGCAAGTAGTTGTAGACCATAGTGCTACTTGTAGGAAGATATGAAAGGAATGCAAACTCTGTGTCATTGTGACATTGTGATCCACGTCACTGCACACAAAGAAATGAGACTTCTGCTTTTAACCCATCACCAAAGTCAACAGTGGGCAACTTTAGGTGCCCAGGGAGCAGTGAGTGGACCTCAGTGGTAACTTGGCAGCTGGTGGATTCCAACCTGAAACCCTCCAGACCCAAGTCCAGTTGCTTAACCACTAATCCACCACTCCCCCAGTGGTGCATGCAGACCTATCCAATTTGGCAAAGTAATTTAGTCTTGCAATCCATTTAAAAGTATGATTTTATATCAGTTGCCATGACAGAAAGAGTTCAATATTTACATTGTTCCATAGCGTAGCTGCTAGCATGCCTGCTTCAGAATTAAGAACAGACAGTCTTGGGTTTGATTCCCAGAAGACCTACATACTGGATAATGTTAATACTCCTCTGTAAGTCCCTTTGGATGGAAGTGTCTGCTAAATCCATTAAAATGTAAATGTATAATGTTCAATTGTCAGGCACCCCGAGGCTAATTGTAGACCTATGTGCTAATGTTGGCTGGTTAGTGATATTAATGTAATGATTAAATGAGTTTTCCCCCAGCAAATTAATGCATTACCTTGGTTTACCTTGTGTTATTTGTTTCTTAATTATGAGAATTTTGACAATTTCAGTTTTGCTTAATGTCCTCCAATTTCATACATTTTGACAATGTTTCAGATGTATTAGACCTATTCATTTATAAGCACCTGAACACTATGTTTAACAGATTTTTAAATGTTTAGAGATTTATATGTTGTGTGTACTTTGCTATTGATTGTTAGTCCAGGCCCTGTCAGGGATGTCAAATTGTTCCATTTCTCAGTATACATTAATATGCCCGCTGTGTATCCGCGAGTACATCCAGTTCAGAGCGAGGCAAACCTTATCATGTTGTCTGACCATGTCAACACTATTAAACTGAGCAGGACTCAGAGATTAATAACTGCCCACATCAGAGAGGGGGGAGGGAGGAAGAGGCTGAGGGGCAACTGCAAGAGCTTACGAAAAGATTAATGACTGTCAAAAACAATGAATTTTCCATTAGATTGTGGAGTGGCACATGCTACTTGCTCAGTCTCGCCAGTTTCCTCATCAGATAAGGTGGTGGTTCAAGGCGAAGCAACAAATGACCCATTTAAAAGATAAACATTTGTCCTTTCTGCAGACTTCAGATTAACTCTGGCCTATTTTAAGTCCCTTGCTTCTCTACAAAATTTATTCCCATCACCCATGAATGAAACAGCCTGCACTTTTTGGAAATATTTAACTTTGTCTCGGCAAAAGTTCATGGCAGTCCTGTAGGAGAAATGTTGAAAACATTATTTCGGTCTGACTATCTGAAGACAGACACATACACACACCATTACCCATGTTTTTCAAACAGCCCCCTTTTTTTGCAAACATGTCATTATTGTAATGATGCATGGCCACGTTTCAAACACACAAATGTGACATTTAAGCAATTTTGACACAGATGCAACTTCCTGCAATAGCTTGATGGTGAGACGCCAAACAAATATCACAACAACAAAAAAGATGAGGCGTACACAGGGCAAACAATGCTGCAGGCGACTCCAGCTGGAAGGAAACAGTGGCCTGTTAGCTGTTAGATCTCATCTGTAACAGACAGGATGTGTCAGCAGCCAGTGCAGGGCCCGGGCACAAGTGGAGGAGAGGTAAATACTACAAGAGAAGCTTATTTCTGTAGAGCTTAGACGTGTTCTTGTCAGTCAGGCACTTGGCGTCCTCCAACAACGGCACACTGACCCTCAGTCACTGCAGATTTGATTCGATAGAGTGGATGTATGGAGGGGGGGACTGCAACTCTGCCTTGTGTCTGTTGGATGTCTTATCTTTAACCAAAAAAAGAACACAATGTGGCGGGAAATATGGCATTTTATTTTTTTCTCCTTTCAAACCCCTTCACTGTAAAAATTGGAAAGTATGAAATCAATTCACACGAAGTAGAGAGAACTTAGTGAGCTGCAAGTAGCAACGCCATAAAGTTGGCAAAAAATTACAAATTTGTTAGCTTTATTTGTGCAAGACTTGCACATTGATTGGTTGTATTCATTACCACCAATCACCAAGGTGGTGATAGTGACAGTGGGAAGCTTTGAGCAACTGGGGAGTGATGGGTGGTGGTGCCATGCTCAATGGTAACCTGGCAGCTGGTGGAATCAAACCAAGAACCCTCCGGACCCAAGTCTTATTCATTAACCACTAGGCCAACTCTGCCTTTGTCCACCAAAGGCCCAACAGCCAAACCATAATACACTAATGGAGATCAATATACATTGAATTTTAAATAGATATCTTGCTCTAGTCCAGTGGTCCCCAACCACTGGGCTGGGAACCGGTACCGGTCCGGAGAGAAATAATGTTTCCTTTATGCCCCTAAAGTTGATAAGGAAATATTTTCTCAGTGAAGATAAACTCAAAATGACTCATTCATACCAGAATCCAACCTTTTATACCGGTCTGGTAGCAGAAAGTTATAGGCTGAGTGCACTTGAAAAATCCACAGTTAATTTGGGTAGGAAGATTTTATAGGTAGGAAAATATTTCAGAACATCAGAAATTGATTTTTTTTTTAAGAGGAGAGCCACAACTTAACTACCGGTTCCTTGACAATAGTCTGAGACATTTACTTGTCTATGTTGCAAAAAAGGTTGGGGAACACTGCTCTAGTAAATTTATTAAGTATGTCGGAATATCAACAGCACAGCCTACAAATCCACAAGTTGGATTTTTTGGGGTTTTTTTGTCTGTCGATAACATTTCTCGTTCCTTAAAGTAAGAATCCGAGCCTTAAAAATGTCCTGGTCTGTGTTGTTGTTTGGAAATAGTGAAACACTTGAAACAACAATTCTTCCTCTACAGTGTTCCCAGCACCTGAGATGTGCTGCAGTACATTTGTCTGGAACTGGATGACATGTCAAAGTCTGGGCCATTTCTCGCTGCTGTTTCCTCGCTCTGTGGTATTTGGACTCTGGGTTGTACTTGTGATTAAAACTTTCACTTCTGGCTTTACAGTTCATGAAACAATTCTTTTTTTTTTCCAAAATGTGAACTTGAGAACAGCAGATTGAGTGTTATGAATTCTTTGGCAGCATGAGTCTTGGGCGCCCCCTTTTGAAGTCTACCAAGGTTTCAGCTTTCTCTTGTGTATCTGGTGAACCAAACAAAGCGCCCATCTCTCTAGTGATGATGGAGGAAAACTGTTTACCATTAACTATTGTTTATCTCCTCTTTACCACTGGGAGCAGTGTGCCATTTTCACCACAGGTGAAAGCTAAAAATGATCAGCACGGCCTCCTCTGTGCTCCTTAGACAGAGAGAAAATAGAATCACCGGGTTGTTGGTAATCATCACTTTCACAGTAATTATTTGTGTTAATTATCAGTGTATTCAATGATGTTTGAACTCCGCACCTGCCTGTATCATCGAGTCCATTCAGTTAGGACGTTGGTTCAGAACACATTCATTCTTTGGATCAGTCACAATAACAAACATGTTTTTCTATTGCAGCAAAATACTGGGATTGATTTTGACACACATTATGGTGCCTAAGTTGCATCCTGATTAATTATGATTTTAGTAATTAATGTTCCTGTTAAACCTACTCGCCGTTTTGATCCCCTAACACATACGTGGGCAATTATTTTGCCTCCCAGGCCACAGTGGGTACTGAAATTTGAGATGGTGGCCAGGTAAGCAGAAGATAAATTTGTGTGAACTGAGATAAATGACATGTAAAAGTCAGGGGATAAAATGTATTATCTCTGCGGTATAGGCTGGCATTGCAGAGAGAAGACAGAAGCATAATGTATTTATATCATCATTGTCGCAGGCGGATTTCGAAAGAAAGAAAAACGGGAATGGGTAAACCCCCGACCCGCCGCTCTCCCTCCAGATCCTTTGTTTCCGATGGGGCAGATCCCACCCACGCCGGAACCCAGACCCAGCCGGTCTGGTACCCAACTCTGCGTCCCTTCCTCAGAGGACAGTAAGGGGGTTCAATATCTCAGCTCTCACGCTCAGTCCGGAGTGCCCACCTCGGTTTATTCGATTTGATATTCATCCAAGGGGAACTACATTGACAATGATATCCCGGGTTTCCACGTATCCTGAAAAAGTCAGGGAGGGCAAGCTTTGTTTTTTTTTTTTTAAAGCAAATACTCATTACTCATGCAATTACCAAACTGTAAAAATAATCCCTTCATTTTCCTTGTGTAGAAGTGGGGGACTGTGCTTGTTTTTCCTCTTTTTCAACCCTGCTAGTTTGCAGGTTATGGTTAAAGGAATATGCTGTTGCTTTGGATCGTTGGATTTTCTTTTATATTCCAACATCCAACACGTTTATTTCTGTAACTCCTCTCAACAGAGACAAATCCAACAATCGCTCCTATCTAACTGACTGTTTTCTCCTTTTGCCCCTTCATGCCTTCAGTAACTGGGACAAAAAGCAAAGCGAAAGGTGAGTTATTGCCTCCATTTTCTTGCCGTGTGATTTATGTTGCACATAGTTTCAATAAAGAAGGGTGAGGACTGGCTTTTTGTCTTCCCCAAGAGCCTGGGGAACATTAACATACGCTGTTTGTTGCAGACTTCTGGGCATGTATTCAATTTTCTATTTACCTAGTGAGGTTTGCAGGCCTCTACATACAACAATCACACTAGAGCGTTATTCCTTTCCTTGGCCAGTCCAGAGGCGCCGCTAGGCAGCTGAGGGTTTGCTCTGAGGGTTCAAGGACACCTCAGCGGTGTATAAACGGTCATTTCCACTTCCCCACTAATACATATTACATGTTAAAGCCCAAGGTGCACTGGTAACGAACCAAGTGTTCCCATTCCATTGTGAGTATTTTTTTTTTCCTCCTTTGTGTTGCTTGATAAAGTTTTTTTTCTGTTTGCTACTAACACCAAGACTGGCCACTAGGAAAATTTATCTACCATATTGGTGGGGACTTTTTCTATTTGTTTTGTTCATATGTGAGAAAGAAATTATGTTTTTAGGACAAAAACTAAAGGTCTGATCCCAGGATTCAGGACCTTCTGGAACCAGATGGGACAGAATTAGAGTTCAGTAGGTTCTGATGTTGACGATGTTTAAAGATGAGCAGAAGGTTAATGCATAGACCAGTGATTCCCAACCACTGTGCGGTAAGAGATCATCAGGTGCACTGTGGGATCTGTCCAAATACACTTACTTACGGAAAACTACAATGTATTTACTGCAGAATTTTTTCTTTGCTTCTATATGGGACTATGGCAGGAGACATTTATAATTCAAAGTAAATTAAATGTATTTTAATTTTAACATTTAATGTAAATTTAATAAATTAATAAGCAGATGTATTGATATTAAACTCACATTAAGCAAACAAACATGTTGTCACCCTGAGAAAATTATGTAATTAATGTCAAAGAAAGAAGAAAAAAAAATGAACAGAATAGAAAAAGAAATAAAAACATATATTAAATATAATATACAATACCATATCTTTTTCTTTCCATTTTTCGGATTGTCCATTTATGGAGGGGCTGCCACAGTCTTCAATTTCCATCTTACCCTGTCCTCTGTGTTCTCAACTCCATCTCCAACTACCTCCACGTCCTCCCTCACTGATCCATCAACCTCCTCTTGGTCTCCTACCTGGTAGCTCCATCTCTAGGATCATTTCTCTACCAATGTATCCACTGTCCCTCCTCTGAACATGTCCAAATCATCTCAATCTGTCTTCCCTAGTCTTTTTCTCTAAACCTTCCTGTCTGTGTTGTCCCTCTAATGACCTCATTCCTAATCCTGTCCATCCTTGTCTCTCCTAAAGAGAATCTCAGCATCTTCAACTCCTCCAGCTC
Source organism: Paraplagusia blochii (assembly GCA_016785265.1). NCBI lineage: Eukaryota > Metazoa > Chordata > Actinopteri > Pleuronectiformes > Cynoglossidae > Paraplagusia > Paraplagusia blochii. The sequence goes on from JAFBJS010003907.1 coordinate 130,713, forward strand.
CATCTCCTGCCTCCTGTTTTCTATCTATACTTAGTGTCTCCAAACAATACAATATCAATTTCATATATATTTATGGTATTTCCTGTTACAAAGGTAATAGTAGTAATAGTATAGTATAGTAGTCATAACATGTTATGTTTTTTTTTGTTTTCTAAACTAAATGTCTGGCTTCTTCCTCTTTTGTTTCACTGATTATTTTCTTTACCTATTGCAGTTTTTCCAATTATGGCAGTAATTAGTATGTAGTTTTTAATTAAGAAAAGGACACTGTGTCTGCTTAGTTCTGAAATCACTCCACGTCAAGGCTTGCAGTTTTCCAGCTGCTCTTTCAGGAGTCTAGAGGTCTCTTCAGAACTAATTACTGCAAATAACCTTTATTAATAATGATAGAGATAATGACTATAATAAACACACGACTCAGCTTTGGATATTGATTAATGACTCCTCTCAGGGTTTTCATGAGCTTCCGCTATGCAAATTTCACAACAGAAACTGTGCATGGCTCAAATATATTAAAAAGAAATAAGAAATGTAATCTTCCCTGTAGTAAATCTTTTATAGAACCCGTGTTCCTGAATGTATTTGCCTCAGAAATAGATTCATTTTCTGCTGGGAGACTCAGTAGAATGTATTAGGCATCAGTCAGTGCCACTGCACACGGACACTGAATTATTTGTTATATTGTTTATTCCATAAAAATGACTAAAACGAGGGACAGCTCCAAACAGCTGCATTAGAGGGTAATTTGTGCCCTTTACAACACTAAGTGTTCAGCCACCAGAAATAAAGCACAAGGGTGAGTGTGTTAGTCAGAAAAAGATTGAAAATATGTCATTACCCAGATAATATTCCACTGACAAAAACTGACTTGAAAACTTTCAAAAACTTGTGGTCAAGAGAATTGAAAATGTTGGAGTTTTTGTGTATTATTTACATTATAAATACTTAACACAAGATTTGTCAATAGTTTTATTAAATTTTCCAAACTAAAAGCCAGCCCTGGTTTCAATAATCATTTTTGTCATCCCAAAATTTAAGCTGTCACTATTAGTTAACGTGTTGTTAAGCCCTGGCCACTCCCATTCATTCATTAATCTTCATCCGCTTATCCATTTCTTGGTCTCATGGGCTCCAGGATTGTCACTTAAATCACACCACACCATAATGTTAGCCTTCCTGTGGGTGGTGAACCCAATGGAAGTTCTTGAAGGTGCTATGATCAAAGTACCTAGGTGGCCTGAAGGCTTGCCCACCCAAGCTTGATTCCTTTCCAACGAGACCACCACTGCTGCCCTCAGTTTAGAACCAATATACCAAATTGTTGTGGGTTTGACAACAAGAAGATCCACAAACTTTATGATGTAAATCCTTTAGATAGATGTGTGCTGAAATCATTACCATTTATTTAAATGTTAACCACAAAATACATGAAACACATAAACACTAAACCCAAAATACCGTCTCAGTTAGTCAACTAATTACTTTATTCTGCTAAATTACCTTTATATTCATTCGTTTAAGGTTTGTTGGAAAAAAAAAAGTAAGAACACAGCAAATAGACAAAAAACACAGCTAAACTTGTTGAAGATGGTCAGAAAAGTAAACCATACTCATCTGTTAAGGCTAAGCAATGTCTAGAGCACAGGTGTCTCAAACCAATGGCCTGAGGGCCATTTGTGGCTCATAGAACAATATTTTGTGGCCCCCATCTTGATGTAAAAGTTGAATTTATAATAATATTTTATAGATTTTTTCTCCACATTTTATGGTAAATTCTATAGTTCTCAAAACCCTGATCCACAGACTCCTTTTGGTTCAATGTTGTATTACACAGAATCTATGGGAAACTGATTTTTTTTTCCTTTTGTATTGAACAGTGGAAGCTGACACGGCCCATCGCTGAAATCATAGTGTGGGTGGTGGCCCCTCAACTTATTTCAGTTTGAGACCCGTGGTCTAGAGAGTAAGACAAAGTTCGGGCATGGTTTTCAACAAAGTCAACGAAATTGTTGCCTTTGTTGAAAACCAAACCTGTTTTCTTAAAGGCCATTTCCCCCTCAGCGCGTGCTCTACTGCGACGGCACCCTGTCAGACCTGCCACAGGCCCCGTGACAAGGTGTGATGGAGCTGAAGATGAAGGCATGAAAATCTACTATTCTATAAAGTGGAATAGTAGATGGAAGTAAATAATAGTAGTTAAATAAAGTAGGTGGAAAGCTTCACTCCATATACAGCCAGACCTTGAAGAACCACAGACCTTCATAGTCTTCAGTACAGCGGAACACATACAAGCACTAGGGTTTGACAAAAGAAACATAATCCCAGTTCATTCTGGGCCTGTCACATGTACAGCCTTCCACGTGTAATTTCCTGTTTCACCTGGAGACTGAACAATATTCCTGACCCACTTTCTGGCGCTGATGTATTGCCACCTTTCTATTTCCTTTTTTAAACTCTACACTGTAGGGAAAAAACCTGGCTAACAGTTTTCCCCAGCAGGGATATTTATTTCCAGTTCTTCGAAACGTCTGCTGCACCCCACTCCCCCTCCTGCTGCCCCCACCTGGTGAAATTACTGACCACCTTCAAATCAAGCCACTTCCATTCTCGCTCAGGTGCTGCTGCTGCACTTACAGGCACCAAATGTCCTTTTTGATGGAAGAAAATTTGACGGACAGCTCACTCCATCTGGGCCCTTTCCTGTCTTACAGACTCTATCAACTTCTGTAACAACTCAGTCAACTGACCGTATCATTTAGGATCACACTCTCAGTGCTGTGAACAGACACAAACACCTGCCCGCTACACACTTTTGTCATCGTTGGTGTTGGGAGGTCAACCGGGAGAACTGCTGTGTGTCTTTCAAGGGTTTATCTTTAGAGCTTATGAAGGTGGTGAAGGTGCAGAGGTTTAGATACTGAGGATCAGCTGTTCAGAGCAACTGTGTCTGTGGACGAGAGGTGAAGAGTAGAGTTCGGGCAGGATGGAACGACTGGAGAAAAGAGTCAGGAGTGATTTGAGATAGAAGAGAGTCAGCTAAGGTGAAGGGAAAGGAAAATCAATTCTGATTTTATGGGGTTTTTTTTACATCGTTCAACTGTTTTTACAGAAATAAAAGAAAAAACCTTGACCTTCTTTTACTTAAGGCAGTGGTTGAACAGCAGCCTCCATTGTTTCCAGTGACACACTTTTGTCATTGAAAACAATGGCTTTGTTTTTCCTATAACAATGTTAGAAATTCTATTTTAAAAATGAAAATATTAAAGATACTTCCATTTTGGGAATTTGACTTTTCACGATAAAGTTAGTTGTTCTGTAAGCAAAAAAGAAAGACAGCACAGATCATGGAATTATGTGATATCTAATTATTAATCTAATATTCCCTAAGTATTCTAACATTTCCCAATACATTTGGACAGATGTGGCCACAAGGGGGCACCCAGATTATCAATCTTACTGTGTGTAGTCTTCCTCAGCGGTTCCATAGTGTCACGATTATCGCGACTGCTTAATGGTCTGCTTTACACTCAAAAGGTTCTAACTTATGAGCCTCTGAGGAACTACTCAATGGTGCCTCTTGTGGCAGCTTGGGAGAATTGCATTTTTTTTTTACTTTTTTCCGTTTTTTTTATTATTATTACCGAGTTTTGATCTTCCTGAACTTCAAGAAATTTTATTTAATCTAATTTTTTACACAAGAAAATTGTCAGACCAATGGCAGTTAAGAGGCACGGTTTAGTGGCTGACTGCAGTGAAAAACCATTCTGATGATTTCAGACTTCTAAAGAGCTTCACTTACGGAGGATTGAATCAAGTGACAGGTTTAACCTTCTCCTCGTAAAAATGACAAATGACACAAAATGGGCTTTTTTCTTTCCCCCTTATGTTTTCCTCTCACCTACGTTAAGTCTCTATAGGTGAGTAGAATCCAACTGAAGCCGCATCAGCAGGGACGGATTGATAAAAGCTGAATGTCGTATTGACTTTTGTTCCCTTCATTTCCTTTCTCACTTTTACTTTTCAATATGTTTGTGGCTAAATACATTTCTACCCACTAGGCAGTGTTTAGCAGTTTTCAATGCACCTAAGCTCAAAGCCCAAGGTGCTTCTGACAAAGAAACCTTGAACACAGCTTCTTTTTCAATGTGCCTATGTATCTAGAAAGCTCGTGTGAAAATTGGATATAAATAAATCTGATAGAGTCGGCAGTGATGGTGGCCCAGTGGTTAAGGAGGAGGACTTGGATCTACAAGACTTCAGGTTCAAATCCACCAGCTGCCAGGTTGACACTGAGGTGCTCTGAGAATAGCACCGTTCCGACGCACATAACTGCTTGTGGGCTCACCACCCATAGGACATTGCTCACAATATGGTGCAATGTGATTTGGGTGGTGCCAGCTGCGCCTTCTGACTCGGCTAGGGACAAGCAAAAGAAAATGAACGAATGAATGATAAATAAATAAGTATTTTTGTATCATATTAAATACCAGACTTAAGGATTTTCTTGTTATTCGTCCTCGTATCCTTCACTCTCCACGACAGCCACCCAAATCACTCTGCTCAATACTGTGAGCCTTCCCGTGGGTGGTGAGCCCACTTGAAGGCATATGGGTCGGGATGATGTTATGTTCAGAACAACTCAGTGGCAACCTGGCAGCCGGCTCCACCAATAAGCGCTTAACTCTTCGTACGTTACTTTTGTAACCTTGAACTAATGAAGATAACGCAGCATCCGTTGTGAGCCCAGTGAGATGCTCACAACTCAGTTTGTCAAGTGAATGTTACCATTTGCTAAGTTGAGGTTAGAACATCAGTGTGAACCAGACAGAGATACAGGGTGTGTTGACAGACAGGCACAGAAGAAAACACCACTTCCTGTCACCCAGGGATTGCGGACAATAAATCCTTTTTCTGTCAATGCTTCAGAAGACAGATAGCAAATAATAGGAGCAACAGTATTATTTAGTCAGCAGAAAAGGGAAGTTCTTACCCGCACTTTAGGCAATGACGTCTTTCTCTCTACCTTAAACCTTCCTCTGACCTTGCACTGTGTGATGTCTCTGTCTTCTTAGACTAGTGTAAACCGCAGCCATGGTCCACAGCCTTTTTTGTGCCTTGGACCTGCTAAATGTCTTTTTTCACAGACTAGTCTTTAAGTTTTGGCAGATAAATACAACTTAATAAAATTTTATGATCACGCCAAATCTGGTATTTTCTAAATATTTATATAACTTACACATAGTAAGTATAGTGTCATCTGATCCTGGTAATTATTAATGGAGATAAAATACAAATTGTCAATCAGTATGAATATCTTGGATTAATATTAGATTCGCAGCTCTCCTTTAAAGGCCACATTGACAAATTGAGTAAAAAAAAAAAAAAAAAAAAGTTAAATCTTGCAAATGTTCATGCACTTCTAAAGGAGATGCCAGATGAAGCTGAAAAAAATTCCTAATTCTATAAAAAGTGTTTGCATATGTATTTTTTATTGTACATGTATTGTGTGCTTCTTGCATTTTTACATCATGGCCAGGGGACTACAGATAAAGACTAGCCTTTGGCTAATTCTTTCCCATTTTACTATGTTAAATGTTAAATTTAACCATCCATTTTCCCCTTTTAAATAAACTAAACTAAACCTGAAAGAAATTGAATCTAACTGAACTGAACCGAATCGTATCGAACAGTATTGATTGTTTAGTATTTTTATGAATCGTTCCTGAATCGGATCATAGCTTGTTTATCGAGATTTAAATTGGATCATTATGTGAGTGAATGATTCACACACCTAATATATTTATAAACAGTATATTTATATATATAAACATATTTTTGTGTTTTGTAACACTGTGTGTATCTTGAAAATTCCACTGCTCTTTCCAAAAATCCATAGTAGATCTCCAAGTAGAACTTATGGAATTATCTTCTAAATGCAGCTTCTTTTTCTTTGAAGACCAACCTTTTTTTCTGTTGGGTTGGAAACCACCCATCTAAGGTACAATACCACAACGTTGGGAGTAGATGTAGAAGATGTTTTTGGTGTGGTGGTGTAGCGTGGTCTTCCCCCAACTGCTGCTGCCGCCACTGCTGCTGCATGTTTACTAGCATTAATCAGAGCTACAGTTGGAGCTGCTCACACAGTAGAAACAGACTCAGCCATGGTTTTCACAGCTTTACTTTGAATTTATTCTGGGCTTCTCCTCACATATGCTAGAAGCTGAGCTGCCTTTACCAGCAGATGTTGCTGTTAGAAAGTGTAATGAATTATAGTTACGTTGTTGCACTAAAATAGAAATGAATCACTGTATATGGTAGAGGTAGATGGTTTTTTTTTTTCGTTTTAGAAGCTTATAAGCTTTCATGTATTTGCTGATTTGTTTACAGAGGAGAGTCAGTATTAATCCCTCACTCTCACAATATTGGAACAGACCTGCTACATATGGCAGTGAGCCACAAATCCACCACAGTGGAAGATAATGTGACAGGTAGTTGTTACTAGGACAGCTACAAAACAACACTCTCTGCTGCACCTCAACCCCAGCTTCTCTGACACCATGCATTCATTTTATGTCACATTTTTAATTGTATTTGATGCAAAATTGAATTGAATTGATTGTTGAATTAGCTTCAAGGCAGCAGTGGTGGCCCAGTGGTTAAGGAAGCACACTTGGGTCTAAATGGCACAAATTTGAATCCACCAGCTGCCAGGTTGCTACTGAGGTGCTCTGATCATAGCACCATCCCAACCCACATAACTTCCAGTTGGCTCAACACCCACATGAATGCTCACAGTATGGAGCAGTGTGATTTGGGTGGTTGGGGTGGAGAGTGATGAATGAGAGGATGAAGATGAATGAATGAAATTGGCCCCAATAACCTGATATATTTAATACTACAACCTTACAAATTATATTTTATTGTTGTGATAAATATTCAAGTAATTCAAGTAATGAATATTGTGAATTGTTAGTTGTGTGTCACATGTGAAACAATAAATAAAAAAATAAATAAATTAAGCTCTAAAACCAATTAAAAGAAACTAATTTTATTCTACAAATATTGGACATTAATAAAACAACAACCCAGAAAATAATTATTTCACAGGTGGAAAAGAGACTTAAAGTCGCAGTGTTCTGTTACTTTTTTTACATTGAGATGTAAACTTTATTTTAATGAAAATGAAAATAATAATAAAAAACAGAGTGAAGATTTTTGGCTTAGTTTTAGATGAGCTAATTATTTAGAAACAAACACTGAAATTCTTTATTTATTTCATTGTGAATACAGAGAGTGGTTTAATCCCAGGAGAAAAACAGTAGAGCTGTGTTTAATTTTACTTGACATTGTTCAAAGGTAACATTGAGAATCTGTTCCACGTCCCAAAACACAACATTTGATTTTGCAGTATTATATTTTAGATTAATAAGGTTGTGTATGTTTTGAACATTTTTAATATTTTATAGATAGTTTTTATTTATTTTGGTGCAGCAGTGGTAGTTAGTAGTGGTTAATGAAGCAGATGTGAGTCCACAAGGGTTTAGGTTCAAATCCACCCGACCCACATAACTTCCAGTGGGCTCAGATCCAGTAATGGATAAGAGGATAACGAAGACTAAAATCCTAAAGTCTGGTATTCACTACACATGATTCTAAAATACTTTTCTTTAAAGTATTTACCCGGACAAGAGACAAAAGGTTACAATTAAATATATGTATGCAGTGGAAGGACATTTTTGCTCCTCACAGCCGAGAAACATTTTTGACCAAATTCAGTTTTTCAGGGCCATTGCAGGAACATTAATGCCAGAAATAAAAACTTTAGATTCTCTCTGTCCTACTGAGATGGACAATTTATGACCTTCCGTGATTCATTTTTAATCACGGCCATTTATCACTCTTTTATACCGGATACTAACTGATGGTCCTTCTGTAAGGGTTTGCATTTTCTTCCTGTGTGGACTGGTCTCTACTGTAGAGCAAAAATGATTAATTAATTCATATTTATATGGAATATATTTGACAGTGACTCACAGCAACGTCCCAACCCACATAACTTCCTGTGTGCTCAGCTCCCACAGGAAGGCTCACAGTTAGGTGCAGTGTGATTTGGGTGGCAGTGGTGGAGACTGCTGCACCTGGAACCCTGTAACAATTAAGAGGATGAAAATGAATAAATGTGAATTTTATTTTTAGAAATTGTCTGCATGTTACATGGCCAAGTGTTGTTTTTCTAATTGTTTTGTTGTTTTTTTATGGTAAGCAATTAAAACAATCATTCTGTGGTTTCGTAAATTATGTGGTGATGTTGCTAAATAGCTGGAAACAGAATAACCATCAATGTATTAATAAGTTTTAATATCTCAAATTATAATGTTTGTTAGCTGGCTATTTAGGGTAAATTGCCCATCGTTGTTTTTTTTTTTTTTTTTTTTTTTGTTTTTTTGAGCAGTTGTTTTTTTTAATATATGGAATATATTTGACAGTGACTCATAGCAACGTCCCAACCCACATAACTTCCTGTGTGCTCAGCTCCCACAGGAAGGCTCACAGTTAGGTGCAGTGTGATTTGGGTGGCAGTGGTGGAGACTGCTGCACCTGGAACCCTGTAACAATTAAGAGGATGAAAATGAATAAATGTGAATTTTATTTTTAGAAATTGTCTGCATGTTACATGGCCAAGTGTTGTTTTTCTAATTGTTTTGTTGTTTTTTTTATGGTAAGCAATTAAAACAATCATTCTGTGGTTTCGTAAATTATGCGGTGATGTTGCTAAATAGCTGGAAACAGAATAACCATCAATGTATTAATAACTTTTAATATCTCAAATTATAATGTTTGTTAGCTGGCTATTTAGGGTAAATTGCCCATCGTTTTTTTTTTTTTTTTTTTTTTTTTTTTTTTCTCGTTTTGTTCAGCAGTCGATTTGGTAAATGGCATGCAATAACTTTACGTTGTTGTTACTGCTGCTGCCGCTGCTAACGGACAGTTTAGGACCATAAAAGATTCCCATCAAACAAGCAATAAAAACAATTTGAACTTCGAAAATAGCTTTTTGCTTCAAGGAGATCTCAGGGGTGATTTTAAAGGATGACACTGATTTAGCACCTTCAGCTTGCCTGGCAGGATATTTGACAGTCTGTGTGTCCTGGTAGTAAAAACCTCTCATATTTCATCTCAAGCTCAGACCAATTGCCATGAGCCGCGCCTGTGGTGTGAAGACTGCACTTTTGACTCATGACGGGCCAAGAGTTCAGAGACACTGCTTAAGGCAAGGCCTTGACAAAGAGTTACAGATATCAATAAAGTCTGTGACACCAAAATTGTTTTTCCAAACAGGGTTTATGTTGCTCATTCACACACCGGTGGTGAAATGCTAAGGTTCACTGGGGCCAAAAAAGAAGAAATGTCAAATAGTGATGAATTTTAGAATTGGAGATTAAAAATAACTTGCTGAGCTCACACACTTTACTTAAAGTCGGCTGCAGCTGACTTTAGAGTAGAAAAGTAAACATTCAGTGCCATATTCTCATGTACGCCAGTGGTCCCCAACCACTGGGTCAGGGACCGGTACCGGTCCAAGGGTGAATTGGTGTTGGGCCGCAGAGAAATAATGTTTCCTTTGGCCCATATCAATAAAAGAACTGACCAATAGAATGGCTAGGATTCCATCATCAATAATGCAACTATCTCTCATTAGGAAATATTTTCTCAGTGAAGACAACAACAATAAACTCAAAATGACGCAGAGTCATTGATACAAGATTCTAACCTTCTATACCAGTCTGGTAGCAGATAATTATAGGCTGTGTGCACTTGAGAAACCCTTGTTGTGTGCATGCACAGTTAATTCAGGTAGGAAGATTTTATAGGTAGGAAAATATTTCAGAACTCCAGAAATTGAATTTTATTAATTTATAAATAATTTATTTATTAATTATTCATCTGCCACAACTTAACGGCCGGACCGTGAAAAAAGTACCAGACATTTAAGCGGTCTATGGCACAAATAACTGTTCTATGCCACCCCAATATTTCCTAAGCCTTTTATCATACAATTTGATTGAAATTGTTGCTATATTTACAGTTCATTCTGTTCCCACTGTGTGAATTGTGTTACTTGCGGTAAAATTTAAAATTATACTTTTAACACTTAGTCATTAGTTTGTTTGTTTTTTTTTTTCTTTTTTTCAACCGTGGCATCCACGTGCTGCTTACAACACAAAGGAATCGCAGGGTAGATTTGTGTGATCAAACGGTCTGATCCGATGGTCGGTTTTGATTGGACTGCTCACACTGTGCCATCATACACAACACGTCTCACTCCTGTAGCTGGACCTGCTCCAAATAAAACTGTCTGCTGAATGTATTGCAGTACATTGTAACATAATGTGATGTGGAGAGGGATGAAGAAGAAGGTGATAGTGGGATGTGCGCAGATGCAGAGACAAGGAGAATAAGGCTCAGCCAACAAAAACTACATTCCCTGAGAACTTTGCCATTCTGTGATTAGACACAGAAAAGAAAAGGTGGCAATGTTGACGTGTATGGACCAGTAAAAATTGCCCAGTACTGTAGTATTAGTTTTGATACTGCACATGGACAAAAAAACAAACATTGTCTCCATTGTTAAATGAAGATTCTGCCACTGTGTCAAATCTACTGTCATATATGAGCAGGAGCAGCAGAGAGAATATATCAAGAAACGCTGCTAAATTTATCACATGCCTGTCACAGTCTGGCTCTGAAGCTAAGCACATTTATAAATCCTGCTAAAAGTTCCCAGTCAGAAGTTCAAATATCAATCAGTCTGCTTTGTTCCTAATAAAGCGGCAAAAGACCAAATAGACAGAAGTCCTAACAGCTGCTGTTAGACCAGTTGTCATGAATATCAGTGGGTAAAGCAGTTAACATCAGAGTCTGGGAATTTGTGCACTTTCTAATTTCTAAGTGAAACTAAAACACTGTTAGTAGCGACTCACGTAATTAATCCTCTTCAACTTGAATGGATTCGTTCCCTGAAATAATTCAAAAGGGAAAAATTGAAGCACTTCTTAATTAAACTGTGAAAGTTGGCTTCCAAGGTGGTAAAACAGAGGTGGCTAAAAATAAAGGTGGTTTATTTTTAAAGACGTTGTTGCCGAGTGCTAAAATACCCGGAATTGAAGTATCCCAGGGCAGTTAGAGACCTTTGTGACTGGATAGATTTCCAAATCAAAGACAACTTCTTCCTCAACCAGTGTCCTTATAATTTCCCGCACAAACCTCCAAGGTACATAAAATATCCTGACTGCCACGGTTGATGATGAAGACATTTCCAAATTGCATTCAAAAGGCCAAACGCATCTCCAATATGACAAAAACTACCTTGAGAATCCTACAGATAAATTACAAAGTTTCTTCACCTTGAATCTAAAGCAGTCCTTCTCATTGATTTCTGTAATGCACCCCCTAGGGGACGGAAATGTCTTTGTGCACCTAGACAACCTACAGTACAACTCATCCATCCATCTTAGCACTAGTACCAGGTCTCCACAACTGCCACCCAAATCACATTGCTTTGTGCCGTACCTTACAAGTGCAAGCAGTGAGCCCATTGGACACTAACTGCCCCAAATGGGATTTGAACCAGGAGGCAAACCCTGCAGTTTCACCTACAACTCCGTGAATTGAGATGCTGTAGTGATAGTAAACTTGACATGCCTAATTCTTAAGGAGGCGGACTTGGATCAGCAAGGCTCCAAGTCTGAGTCCACCATCTGGGAGGTTGCCATTGAGGCGCTCTGAGTAAAACACAGTCCCAGCCCCCATAACTTCCAGTGGAGTCACCATCCACAGGGAAGCACAGTGTGGTACAATGTGATTTGGGTGCCAGTTGTGGAGACTGTGGCCACTCAAATCACATAGCACCCTATCGTGACCCTTCCTGTTGGTGGTGAACCCACAAGAAGTTACGTGGACGGTGCTATACTCGGAGCACCTCAGTTGCAACCTGGCAGCTAGTGGATTCCAACCTGAAGCCTTGATTACAGTATGAGCTGCTGCCATCTAGTGACTGGAGGACTAGATCTAGCCATACTCCACCGAAAGCCTCTCACAACCCCTGCCATGACATCATCTGGTTCCTGAGTAGGCCCCGCCCCACTGCTTGAGTAGTACTGATCTAAAATAATGAAAAAATATGACTCAATCTTTCTTTTGGAGCAGTAAAAGTTGAAATAACTTGAAATGTGTTGCATATAATGTCCAACAAACAGTGAGTTTGTCTCTGAGCCTACACAACATCAGTGAATAAAAATGTCTTTGTGTAATTATCTCACATGGCGACACCGAGTTATGTTATTGCTTGGTCTTGTCACTTTGCGCCACAAGAGACCTCAAGTTTTAATTAAGATGGGATTTTCACAGGCAGCAAATAAACCACTGTATAGAGTTGATCATTTATATACAAAGCAGAGTCGCAGGAAACCTTTCATACCCTTTACCGCCCGGTGTCTTTTTATATACACTCTTTCGGGAGATAACTCACATTTAACTCACTTAAAAAAAAAAGTTTTACTATTTTCTTGCCATCTGCTTTGTGTAATGTAAATTTCAACAGCATCCTGAACTTGTTTTTGACAGACTGCCATAAAACAACAGCACATGGAAATTAACTAATGTTATCACAGTACAGAGAATGGGGTCAGTGATTATTTTCTTCAACTGTTTTGCCGAGATATTTGTTGCTTGTTTTTTTTGTTTTTTTTTTCCTGCCTGCAGCTTACGGTTTATGCTGCAGCAGTGTGCTTGACTGCCTGCCAGCCATTCATCAAGCTCCTGCCTTCCATTATTTGGTGCAGTCAGCTGAAACTGAGAAAGGCTTTTGGGTGGTGGGGCTCATTCTTCCTCCGTTTACTCTCTGCTCTCCTGGACTGAAATATAGCTCCCATCTTTCAGCGCATGCCTGTGATCAGTGGTCATTAGACAAGTCAGTGAATTAACATGTGCAACAGGGTTTCCCCCGAGTCGTCCGGTCTTCAGAACTGCTTCCCTGGTCGCACTGTTTCTGTAGACTTTTAGAACTGAACCTATTATAAAGTTGTATTTTCTGTTAACATCTCAATTTCCCATGCCCTTTTTCCTCCAGTCCCTAAACCCTGGACTTTAAGACGAGTCAAAAAGATATCTGCCTTCCTCGTGTCCAGATTTTCCACACACCCATTCAACCTGCATGAATCACAAAATCAATAACTTAAATATTGTATTCTTGGCCTCTCATACTGCTCACCTCAGCCTAAACATGGCTGAGTCTGAGCTGCATGCTGAGAGCAGCAGAAGGAGAAGAAGAGGAATGGTGAACTGACCACCATGTTATAACTTTCATAGTAATTTAAATTATTTGTAATCTGGGAAGTAAAGGCAAGCTGTTAGTACAGACAAAGCCTTATCATTTTGTAATGATGCATTATAAAATGTAAAAAAATGATACGGATTCTTTTTTTTTTTTTTTTCATTTTAGTGCTAAAATAACATGGCTGAGTCTGAGCTGCATGCTGAGAGCAGCAGAAGGAGAAGAAGAGGAATGGTGAACTGACCACCATGTTATAACTTTCATAGTAATTTAAATTATTTGTAATCTGGGAAGTAAAGGCAAGCTGTTAGTACAGACAAAGCCTTATCATTTTGTAATGATGCATTATAAAATGTAAAAAAATGATACGGATTCTTTTTTTTTTTTTTTGCATTTGAGTGCTAAAATAACCTGAAGAGAAGGATCCCAGGACCTTCTTTGTATCAGCGGACATGTTCACTGCTGTTCTACAGTACAGACAGTTAGAGAACTTTGTGGCTCTAGAGATTTCCAAGTCGCAGACAACTTCTTCCACAATCGGTGTCCTTATAATCTCCTGCACAAACCTCCAAGGTACAGAAAAAGTCCTGACTGCTGCAGTTGATGATGAGGACATTTCCAAATCCCATCCAAAAGGCCAAAAACATCTCCAACACGACAAATGCTACCCTGAGAGTCCTACAGATAAATTAAATACAGAAGAAAGTTTCTTCACCTTGAATCTAAAGCAGCCAATCGCATTGATTTCTCTCAAGCACCCCCTATGGGTCAGAAATGGTTAGGCGTGAAATATATACAATGATACTATTAAGACTTTACCCCATAATGATGCACGAGCCATCTAACATATTTGACATACAGTCATGGAAAAAATATATTTAAAAAAATGTTGTTTTCTTAAATTACTTGTTCATTTTAATGCTAGGTACAACTTAATGTACATTAAGTACCTTCATATCTAGCCATAATCCATGGTTTTCTTGATGGTAACAAAAATAACGTCTGTTCTTGCATCAATAGCTATGGCATTGTCCACCAATTGCCAGGTTACCACTGAGGTCCACTAGGCAGGGCACCATCCCCAGCTGCCCACTTTGTTGATGGGTTAAATGCCTCAAAACCTTTAGGCGTTTTTCAAAATAAAATGATCAGATCTCGGTCAAAAGAACAACTTCCTCTAGGGACAGGAGGAAGCACACGTCCTTGATACATTCCGAAAGCAAGATGTGATGTTATGTTTCCAAAGACTTGGGCCTGCAGGGCTTCAGGTTCTAATCCACCTGAGCATTGTGGGCTCACTACCCACATGTCGCTGGTACAGCGGGATTTGGGTGTCAGTCGTGGAAACTGCTGTGACCCAGTATGAATGAGTAGATAAAATTAACGAATGTAATTTTGTTAATACTCAAAAGTCACAAATTAATATTTGATCACAAGGCAGTGATTATTCTGTGACACTTTTATTTTGTAAAAATGTTTACGTGGCAACAGAGAAATGTGTCAGCATCATTCTGTGTAAACCTGGCTAATCTGGTGTGTGCTGACATTGTGACTGATGATCTGTGTGTTGCTGGCCCACCTGAATGAGGAACTTAATCTCTCATCCGTGTGTTTCTGCAGAGTTTGAGTTAAAGCTGGTCTAAGATCTGTGCAGAATAAAAATGTTGTTGAACACCCTCTCAACCGCAGAGGATGTTTTTTCAACTGTGTTGGAAAAGTTGTTGCCTGAATGGAGATGATCTTAGGTTATATGTTCTTCATTAGAACTTGTGGCTTGTTAAAATATTTACAGCGGAGAATAAAACCTCTAAAGCTTCCTGATTTAAATCTATCTTTTGGCAAGTTATTTTTAATCCAACTTTATTCTCTGTCTATAAACTTGTTTATATGGTTATTCTCTTAATTGAAAAACAACATTTAGATAACTTTTTTTGCCTAGAATGGGCCTCGTGGCTGTGGTAGGTAATTGGTGATGATTACTGACAATATTGTCTGTGCCATGTGGTCATTCTGTTGGACTGCATAGACCAGGGGTCTCAACTTGCAGCCCGTGGCCCATTTGCAGCCCATGGAATTATATTTTGTGGCCCCAACCTTGATATAAAACTTCATAAACTAATGGGTTAACAATTTATAAAGGGGTTTGAAGGGAAAAGGCAGAAATGTAATTGCAATATAAACCAATTTTATAGTTTAGATAAATTTGGCGGGCCCTATCCGGTCCCCAGGCCTTAATTTGTACATGCTTGTACAAAAATTTACTTTTATAAATACATTTTAGCTGACTCTGAGGTTGGCATGTAACTTCTACCAATTTCTGCTTAAACTTCTTTACTCCTGCTAAATGATTTATGTTTTTCTTGGACAGATCTGCTCCAGTTTTGATCAATCGTTAGCTTTTTTTTTTCAGCCTAATTAAAGCCATTTTTGCGAAGACTACTCGTAAAAATCTGAGTGAGTAAAAGGAAACACCACCAGCTCAAAGTAACTACCATCTCCCTGACTGGTTTAATGCAGTGCAGGGAGATGCTACAACTGAGCTCAGTGTTAAAGTTCATCTCCAGCAGAGCTCACGTATTCTGTGTTTAAAGGCAGGCTCTGTTTTGCCCTACGGCAAATTGAAAAAGTACATGTTTATTCCTCATTTTATCAAAGCCTTTAATAGATTCATGGTGGACCATCCATGAAGCAGACAGCCTTCATACATCTAATTACTTTTCCAAGCCTTGTTTGTTTTCATCCAATGACTATTTTGGGCAAAACAGCCACGGCTGAACATCATCAACGTTGGCAGATCTGGTTTTCTATTTTTGCTCCTGCACCTTAGGACATATGGTCCAAGGAAGTTTGTTGGAGTTTTCAGGATCTCATGCATAAAGATATGACATCTGTTCAGTCAGGGAAAAGGGAATTATGTGCATTAGTATTGCTGTTAGATTATGTTGACATTAATTTGCACTACTTTGGGGCAGTGGTGGCCCCGTGGTTAAGCAACTGCACTGGGGTCCGCAGGGTTCCAAGTCTGAATCCAGCAACTGCCTGGCCGCGTCAGCTTTCAGTGTTCAATACAAAAGAAAAATGTAATAAAAAATCAGTTTCCCATAGATTCTGTGTAATACAACTCTGACCCAGAAGGAGACTGAGGATCAGGTTTGAGAACTATAGGATTTAGCTTAAAATGTGGAGAAAAAATCTATAAAATATTATTATAAATTCAACTTTCACATCAAGGTAGGGGCCGCAAAATATAATTCTTTGGTCCGCAAATGGCCCATGTGCCGCGTGTTTGAGACCCCTGGCTGAAATGATCATGTTAAACCTAAAGAATACTATTCTCCTCATGTTTCCTGCACTTCTACAACAATTCAATTCAAAGCTACTGTACTTCACAATGTGTGTTAGGTGAAGCCCAGTTCCTGCTCCCACACTATGAGAAAAACACCTCCAACAGGAATGTGAATGTCATTACACAGAATGTATTGGCCCTGCAGGCACAATTAGATGAAATGTCAGCAACAGGTTTGTGCTGAAGCCATTCTCCATTTTACCTTCAACGTTGTGTTAATGCTTTGTTACATTCGTCCCTGTTTTTGATTCTCACATTCTTCCCACACTGTGGATAGTAAACAATACAAACTGGAGGCGGATGGTGATGGTGCTGTGACATATGATGAATCTAAATCGATCTGAAGAGGCTAAAGCTGACATTATAGCAATTTCTTTCCATGCTAACTTCTTTTACGATGCCAATGTCCATTTTAGTCAGCAGTGGTGGCCCAGTGGTTAAGGAATTGGACCTTGGTCCGCAGGGTTTCAGGTTCGAATCCACCAGCTGGTTGCTGTGATCATAGCGCCATCCCAACCCACATAACTTATTGTGGGCTCACCACCCACAGGAAGGCTCACAATATGGTGCAATGTGATTTGGGTGGTGCCCCCAAGAGGATGAATGAATGTCTGTTTTACCTAAATTATGTTGAGCAACTGATAATGAATTATAACTAATTGGAGGCAGCAGTGGTGGCTTAGTGGTTTAGGAAGCGGACAGGCTTCAGGTTCAAATCCACCAGCTGACAGGTTGGAGGTGCTCTGAGCATAGCACCGTCCTGACCCACATAACTTCCAGTGGGCTCACCACTCACAGAAAGGCTCACAGGAGGGTACAGTGTGATTTGGGTGTCAGTAGTGAAGACTATTGGCCCGGAGACCAGAGTAACAGATACGAGTATGAAGGTGAATGGATGAATATTTGTAACGTTTTAATTGTGTTTTGTTTGTTTTTCTGTTGCATCAATGTTCATTGAACGCAATAGCAAATAATGTCACACAATTTAGGCTTTGGGTTCCCACTCCGTTGGTCAACTTCTCCATCTCCTTTCAGCTTGTCCCTGTTTTTAGGGGTTGCTACGAGTCAACCATTTCCATTTTGCCGCGCATTTTTGATTTGGCCAAAGCTTTACGTCGGGTGCCCTTTCTGACGTAACCCTTGGTCCCCTTGAGGATTGCGTGTGCCTGGCACTAAAAAACACTGGCTCGTGCTCCCTAGTGGCTAGTTTCCCTCTTTTATCTAACGTTTTAAAGAATATTTTCAAGATTGAAAGTCTGACTAGTTTCCAAAATATTTTTATTTTATCAAAATATTACCGATTTATACATTTTCAGGACAGTAATGTTTTAATATTTACTTAACCACCTTCAGAAAAATTTCTGACCATTTTTTTACTTTTTCAACAGCAAATATTTATTCACTACACAGTTATAAAGTGTACAAACTTTCTAAAAAATCTCTTAGTTACACAACCCAGCAGCTACATCTAAATAACACCCTAATGGTGGTGTGATGAAATGCTGACATACCCTCCATGTTGATGTAATGCTGTGTGATTGGGTGCAATAAGCATGCAGCATACGCAATGCACACAGCTGGAATTATTCTCAATGTTTTACTATTTATATTCATCCTCACCCTCACCCCAGTTCACTGATGGCCTCCGTCAGGACGATGGAGGTCAAGTGAAGTCCACAGACCTCTGGCGGTCCCCCCCTCTCTTCGTCTCCCCTGTGAGGTATAGTAATGAGGCAGACAGCTGCTCCCTTAACAGGAATGTCCCTGCTGTTAGCAGCACCTTGGAGAGACAAAGACAATGTCACCTTCACGTTCAGATCCATTTCAGGTCTGAACTAAAGTCAGGATCAGTGAGGACAGTAATACGCTGCAAGACAAATGTGTCCATTTCAGGCGTGAACTCCAGCACAGAGCCATGTCATCCTGTAAAGAGCTGCTCAGGCTCATATTAACTCACACATTGTTGTTTTTTTTTTTTCCCCAGTTACAGATTGCAGATTTAAGACAGCTTGGGAAGGTTGAAGAAAAATCTAAGCAGCGTTGAGATGTTATCTCCATGCAATTAGGAGATTTTGCACAGAGGACATGTACAAACCTAGAATAAGAAGGTAAAATCCAGCAAGGCTGGGTGATTAGGGCTGATTTGGATGTCTGCTGCACACGCTGACGAGCGGGTGTTGTGGGGCAAAGCAGTCGCTCAGATGGAAGGCCCACAGTGTCTAGGATTATGTGTCAATTTACCACCCAGCTGCAGCTCTAGACACTCCAGCAGAACATGACTACATCTAATTAGGCCATGCTACCCAATTATGGTGCTGCAATAAGGCAATGAGGAAGCCACTGAGGGAGAGTGAAACCGACTATTGTCTCTGCCATTAAAAAGCCCTACACTTTTCTGGTCCAACAGATGTTGACAGCTTTGTCAGCCAAACCCACATTAAGGCTCCTCTTTTTTTGCCATGCAGTAAAGACATGCTTCTAATTGGGTGATAATGATGACCAGAACATTAACTTTTAAGATCTGCATGGCTCTTTTAATGTGAAACTAAGAATATAGAGACTGCACTGATCCACCCAGGGTGCCTTCTTATGACAGGGTGATTTGGATTCATCTGAGGAACGAGAACATTGTAGGGTTTATAAAGTTAGATTCTGAAAAGGGAGTGATCATGGGGAATGAGATTCATGTACAGTTACTGTTTCCAAGTGATTTCCTGTCAGAGTAAAATTCTTTTTTTTTTTTTCTAAAGAGATGATTAACTGTCTGTTTACTGGAACGACTCAGATGTGACATGACAAGAATAGAATACTTTTACCATCTCTCGGTGTGCTGCATGAATGAGTAACGCCCCAAGATAAATGTGAAATAACACAAAATTATATATTACATTTTTGATAGTTTGGATGTTTGCTTGTGCGAAAGCTCCTCATGCTGCTACATATTTCCCACATTCAAATCCATTGATACAGTGAAACCTCGAGATACAAGCATTCAGGATGGAGCTTGTAACTCGAGGCGCTTGTAGCTTGAATCATGTTTTGTCGTATTAGAGACAGGTGTCTATTACAGTCTTCTCAAAAGTTATTTTTCCCCTAAAAACGTGTTTTTAATTGCTATAGAGACACAAAATAATTATAGTATATAAGGATTCCTGTGATATAAAAAAAATCTATAAAAAATATATATAAAATCGTGTTTACTACCATTCAGCAAGCCAGCATGCTTGTATCTCAAGTCATGACTTGAATTTTGAAGCAAAAATTTGCCTGGTGGCTTGCTCTTATCTCGAAATACTTGTATGTCGAGGCGCTTGTATCTTGAGTAAATGAAGAGAAAATGAAAGATTCATAATCCCCATGTTTATAAAACATGATACTAATGGTATCATGTTTGGTAGGCTGAAGGAAATTTTGTCATGAAACAGATCACATTTGGTTTGTCATATTGTGAATCAAATGGTACAACTGAATCCTCTTGGTGTGATGGAGCAGAGTGGTGTTTTTTGTGTGGTTTAAATATAATTTTTGTGTGTTTTAAGGGTGTATACAGTATATATGTGATCTTGGTATGAGGCTCCCTGATGTCCCAAGGTCCACCCTCTGGTTGCAGACTTCAAATATGAAAAACAAGAAAGGGAAAAGTTGCTTCACACCACGGTGGAAAAAAAAAAATAAAAATCTTCACAAACCACAACCTTAAACTCTGTCTTCCGATCCCCACAGGTAGCCAAGGTCAGTTCCCCATAACTCAGAATGTGACAGTGGTGGAGGGGGGCACTGCCAACATGACCTGTCGGGTGGATTACAATGATAACACTTCCCTCCAGTGGTCAAACCCTGCACAACAGACCCTGTTCTTTGGGGACAAGAAAGGTGAGTAATGCTCTGTTAAGGATAATGGCCGCGATGATGAAATGATGAGGCGACATAAAGATGTCTGAGCCAGATTATATTACACCGGGAGCCTTCTTCATTATGCATGTGGACGAGATGCGTGTGAGAAGATGGATGTAAAAGTGCTCTCTCCGCAGTGTTGAACAAGAATTAAGAAGTAATGTGCTGTATGTCTGCGCTCATGTCCCCGAGCGCAGAACAAACAGAAGCAGACAGTTTGTGAATGGAGCCAGTGTAATCACACACCAACACTGACAGCGCTGCTCACAACGCTGAATCCGACGCCTATGGACTCGCAGACGATTGGGCTTAATTAGCGTTTAGCTGTCCTACATTGGTGCGGCGCTCGCTGAAGACACACTGTCGCAACCTCCGTGAAACAGGACCAGGAATAAATTATCATGTGCACTCAGTGGCCAAATCCAATTTAAAGGTGGGGGAAGTCTGAAGGTTGGCCAGTTGGAGCCAGGGTGGACAGGGAGAATAATTGTCGATTGGACTTGCAAGGGTTGAGGGACGTTCATCCTTCATCGTGTCCTGCAGCGTATTATCTGTTTCATTTATGCTGTAGCTGCTAATACAATATCATTGCTCCCGTGATTGAAGATGAACTTTCCCTCTGAATAACAATTGATGGGCGCAGAGCTGGAGGTTGACGTGAGCGCATCGGTGGGGTTTGAAGAAACACCTTATCCCTCACAAGTGATTGGATTCCATAATGAGGTCTAAGGTGTTTTATTAGACGGAATTACTTCCAAATACAATTAAACAAAAGTTAACCGACTTCACTCTGCTGTGAATGTGACACCGAGGCGCAAAAAGTTGAGTCAAAACTATTTGAGTTGCACTGTATTTCACTATCTTACATTTCAGAAGAATTGGTGTTGGAGGTAACCCGATTCCTTGATGATGATTTTTTTTTTATTTGCTCAGCTACAGCTATAGCTAAGACTGACAAAAAATAAACTGAAATATTCACTCAGTATAGATAGCTATCGCTGCAGGGCCTGAGTAATGAAATTATAATGCACCATGGTTGTGAGTTAAATATTCATTCAGTGAATATAGATGAGTAAACCAATCATGTGTGTAGTTTCTAAAGCAGCAGATAAACCTACTGTTGTATGTATATATCTATATTTACCAAGGACTTGTCCATGTCAGTTGTTTCCACAGTGGTTATTACATCTGTCTCATTTGAAAGGTCTCCCATTTGAAAACGCAGAAACAATATATACATATGTTTCGGGGCAGTGGTGGCCCAGTGGTTAAAGAACTGGGCTGGCTGCAATGCCTGGTGCAATGCTCAGTGGACATCAGTGGTAAATGTGCAGCTGGTGGACTCGAACCTTGAAACCAAGTGTGGTTCCTTACCTACTAAGCCACTCCTGGCCCCAAATCTGCCTTTTTGTTAAAAAATAATTTTTCAAATAATTCCAAATGAACTGTATAGAGATGCTCCAATCAATCGGCAGCCGTTTTAAATTGGCGGTTTTATAACCAATCAGTGACCGGCCAATCACTGCCCGGTGACGGACTATTTTTACTGTGTGTCAGGACGAATCAAAACATGGTGTTTGTAATGACTGCAAATCAAAAGTTAGCCGTGGAGGATCAACACCTAAGACGTAAAAACTTAATTCTGCTCGCCCGTTTTTATTAGCAAATATAAAGAGGACACTGCTGCTTAGAGGAGGGACGCACCAGAGTCTTGGCAACGACAACAGCCCCCCACTGTGGCTTCTATGTTTGTCAGAGAACTGGGAAGTCCAAAGCCACCCCTAGCAAAATAAAAGTTCATGGCACTGGAAGACCAGTCCATTTATGTGGGACAAGATAAGGGTTTCGTAAACCTGGTGAAACAATTGAGTCCACGTTACAAATGACCAAGTGGGCGGTACTTTTCTGATACAGCGCTGCCTGAGAGCGTTTCAAGCTCTCATTGCAATGATGCAAACTGCTTGACGCCACCTAATCCCCAATCAGTTTTACAATGGACATTTGGACTTCAAAAGTGAGTTTAATGTCAGTGTTGGGCCTGACAGATCAATGGCTGGAAATATGGTGTCTATTGTATGATTCTCATTATTTCTTTAATATAAAATCGGTATCAGAAAAATTGGTTTTGGCAGGTCAGATCTCCTTTAAAACCAGAAATTGGTATCGGCCAAGAATTTTGCAACTCTAGTTACTAAAGAATCACTAAATATAATACAGTGCACTCAATGTATCTCAAAATGCACTGTGAATCTAGCATACATGCATTGTACACTAGCCGAGCAATATATCCCAGAATCTGTCCATCCATTTTAATTGTGTGACAGGAATTATGTAACTAACTCCTGTAACCAATGAGTCCTCTATTCTGTGCGCCCTTAGAAATGTAGCTGCTGTATTTAATAAGTACATATTAGTGGAATGGATCAGCTGGTGGGACGTTTCACTCACTCGTAAATTTTACTTGTGACAGATTGTTGGAAGCATCGGCATAAGTTTAACACAAATAAAATCGCCACTTAATCCCGTTCTGTTCACATTCTTCACTCTGAGTCAATGTAAAGCAATAATCTATATCTACAATTTAAACCGCTCAGAGAGCAGAGTATTCATGAGCCACGTCGCCCCTCACGGGCAGTCATTTATATTGCATGACAGAGTTCTTTTCCACAGCAATGCAAATGACAGAATGGATGTAGAACCACTCAGCAGAGGTTGCCAGGGCGAGCGAGGAAACACTTCTTCCTTGTCTCCTTTAAAGAGACAAAAATGAAAAGCTTTACTGGAACAACTAATATAATGGCTGCAAGGCTGTTGGGAAAATAGAACGTGTGGAACAACATGAGCGTCGTGTGTGTGTGTGTGTGTGTGTGTGTGTTGGCAGGTGAAGAAGAGGGTTAAGACACCTGGGAAGACGTCTTAGCTTTGCCAAATTCCCAGTTAATTGCTTGGCAATGGGTTAAAACTGTCCTTGTTTCCCCACTTTGTTGTGGCATCTTGTAAGGGACCGTCAACAAATAACCGCAGCCAGCTTCAACTTCAAAACTGTGTTCTCTGTATCTCAGAGGAACATCTGGTTCCTGACTGTTCGCTTTTCCTTTGTTTTATATATTTCCATAATTTCCGACCACCTCCCAAATATCATTGCAGTGACTTAATGATTAGGTAAAACCTTTGAACTTGTTTTGAAATGTGTTTTGAAAAAATACATGTCTGTGTAGGTTCTGGACATAGTTAAATAACATTTAGCATTTTTGTTAATGCAAAGCCATTTAGAAAAATGCATTTTTAGAAAAAACTAAATTTCTACTTCTAAACAAATGAAGGCGCTTCAAGGTTTCAGGTTCTAATCCACAAAGATTCTGAGGTTCTAATTCCACAAGCTGCCCAGTTGCCACTGAGGTGCCACATAATTTCCACCCGCAGGAAGGCTCACAGTATGGAGCATTGTGATTTGGGTAGCAAATGTGGAGACTGCTGCCCCTGAGACCCAGTAACAGAAAAGAAGAGAAATGAACAAATAAAAGGAACAGATTTTAGCTACGTTTCCAGCCAACTTTTTGTTTTAGTACACCACATTTTGTTAATGTTTAGCATCTCCGTGGTGTATATTCCTTTATAGTATTTTAATGGCACCTTTGCTATTTCCATACATGCATGGCTCACTTCTTAAGTAGAGTTTCTTGCTGCATTATAACTATTTCCTGACAAATTTTGTGCGATATGCCAACAGTTCTGGGAGTGGAAGCTGGTAGTAAAAGAAAAATGTGTGGTGATTGCAGCCAAGTGGAAGAGTTCTACAAGCTGGAATGGCACTCAAGGAACCTTCTAGGTGTCACTTAAGTCGTCAATCTTCTGTATAGTCTTTTAAACACCAGGTGTACCTGCATTTGGACGTCTATGAAATGAAATTTCTGGATGTTTTGACAGAACATTGGCCACTTTTACCCAAAATTTAGAGCCTGAGACGATTGCCTAAATGTAATTACACACATATTTCTCCGGGAATATAAATCCTATTGTTTGTCAGTAATTGCCTTCTTTGGCTTTTGGTTATGTGTCTTTCACAGCGGCAAAGTCATTCAAGGCTGGTACTGAGGCATTAGCAGTTACTTAGCAAAAGTAATATTGACTTTTATTGGCCTTATTTTAGTTTATAAAAGAAGTCTTTACCTAAGTTTTGGGAGTTTTTGTTAACAAATAAATAGCTGTGGGTTGGCATTGAATAAAACTGGGTTGATTTCTAAATAGAGAAAATAGTCCAATCTTCACTTGCTAAGCCGAACTCGGACAGAAGAGATTAAAAAAAAAAATACAGACATACTACATAGAAACCTTACCAAAATATAAAATAATAAACATTACACTTTAACTCATTTTATTCTTAAAACAATAATTTTATACTTGAAACAATAGTGAAGTTCACATTAATTTAACCACTTTTTTTGATAATCATGAAACTACCGCTAACTACAGTTAGCGCCAGAGCAAAGCTAGTTAGCGCAGACAGAGGCAAACTTTTAGACTCACTGGCCACGGATTAATGGTCCTAAACTTGGACTCATGAGTCAGGATAGGAGCAGAAAGATGGAGCTTTATGGAAAATGTGGGTATTGCAGGGAAGCGGCAGAAGTATAATCACATTACATGTATTTTACAGATTTTGCAGGCCAGATTACATAGCTGTTATCAAATAAAAAAGTTATTTTACATTTGCAGCAAAGGTTGGTTATTAAAAAGTTTAAATTAATAATAAAAATCTTCACACATGGCTATGATAAACATTTAGCAGTAGCTTAGAATAGTGAATAATTCCAGTGAATAATACATTTTACTCTCCATAATTATATTACAAAACATATTCATGCTTTTTATGCCGAGGTTGCAGAATTGTTGAGAAAAAGATGCTCTGAGTCAATTTTGTTTGTTTGTTTCAATCAAATTTTTTATGTATTCTTCACCAGCAACATGTTTGTTGGTGCTGGTAAAGAATATATGGTATTAAATGCCTCGTCTCACAGCAGGTTATTGTAGATATAGACTGTACATATCGATTGATGTGGAGTTTTCCTAGTTTGTCAAAATGAAATTGTGAATTTATGTCATTGTTCACCTTAAATTATTCCAAATGTGAAGCAGGGTTTTAGTTCTTCTGTTTCACCAAACCTGCCATGGCCGGAGCTGTCTCCGCGTGCTTTTATGGCCATTCTTTATGTATATTCACCTTGGTCGATTTTTCCTTCCTCAAGTTCTCTGTTCTAAAAGCATGTACCTCAGAAGGACTGCCACAGAGAGACATCGCTTAACAGCCAGGCAGACACATAATTCACTCTGGCCAATTTATGGAGCGTCGGGGAGAATACCTTTGTGGTTGGTTATTGGGCTATCATAATGGAAAAATCAATCGCAACTATATTTCTTCTGTAGAATTATCCCCTTTTTAAGTTGCCGGGGTTGTAAATTAACTTTACAGAGCAGGACAAATGAGAACAGAGCTATCCTTTCCTGCCTCAATTATGATTTACTCCACCTTTAGTTCCTTTGGGGGAAAAAGTGGGCAAAATGTATGAAAGGATGCTGTGAGGAATGCTAATGGCATCCAGAGACATCCAGCGTGGAGTCTTTTATCAGATACTGTGAATATGAATAATGTAATTAATGGAATACCAGCACAGGTTGCTTGTCTGAGGCGGATAAATTTCTCATTTGATCTACAGCACTATGCTTGTCATAGAGATATGAAGATGTGCTGTGTGGTGTAGACATGGATTTTTTTTTTTTCGAGCTCCATCTCAAATTCCATCTATTTGCAGCATCTGGTTCATTATTCCTGACATTTAATTGGGGCACTCAGCCCATATCAAAAAGGTCACACGGTAAAATTGATCTTAAGTGGCTGGTTGTAATGAAAATGCTGTAATGTGCTTAATGAATGCTGTAATGCAGGCATTAGAACATTCATTAGCTCCAGAGAATGAAGGACAATTACAGAGGATGCAATTACAGCCATAAGCACAGTTGAAGCACATTGAAACGCTCATTCTAGTAAACATACAACAGGAGTTGGTGGTTCTTTTTTAACAGACCAAACTGGACACTGTGTAACCAAGACTGCACC
Organism: Paraplagusia blochii; assembly: GCA_016785265.1. Lineage (NCBI taxonomy): Eukaryota > Metazoa > Chordata > Actinopteri > Pleuronectiformes > Cynoglossidae > Paraplagusia > Paraplagusia blochii. The sequence goes on from JAFBJS010003907.1 coordinate 157,401, forward strand.
TACAATATTGATATTGACACAGTAAATACTATAAATCAACAGAAATATATCGATTTAAAGACTTTAACCTGTTTTTTTACATGCATTTTTTTTTTATTTCTTTTTAAAAACTGCAAATAAATTCCTTCACAGTAGAATTAATAAATACAAGGAATACAATTTCTTTTGGTGTCCACGTATGTGGCCACTAAGCCTTAGGAGGTTAAACTATTACCTGGTGATTATATTGGCTGTGAGCAAATATTTACGTGGTCTAGAGCTCTGGTTCTGAACTGGTCTCACTCTCGGACCCACATTTTCCTGGGGTCATTAAATCGTGACCCACTCTTATAGAATTCAAAACAAGGAAATGAATAAAGAAAAAAAAAAGGATTTGAAAAATCTCTTCTTTTAACATACTATTTTTATCCAGCAGAGTGTGCTTTTCAAAATAAAACATTTTCTAAAAAAAAAAACACATGCTCAACAGAAGAATCATATTATTTAGCGGATTTTTGACCAGCCGTTCGCGACCCATTCAGAACGGCTTTGCGACCCACTTTTGGGTCGGGACCCAACAGTCGGGAACCACTGCAGAGTGGTTTTTTTTTTTAATTCAACCTTTAACAAAAACGAATGGAAAACATTGATTCAAGCTTCTGTAGTAAAAACAATTGCTTTGTTCATTTTTGTTCTTGACTATAATATATTGTATTTTTTCCCTGGGCATTGGAAAAATAACAAAATATTAGGGATCACCAATGATATCAGTTTATTGCCAAGTTTTTGGGTTGAATATTGTCTTTATTTTGTGATATTGGTAAGATTGCTAGCTGCCTGTCCTTGAATACAGATAACAACTTAATGCCCCTGGGTGTGTGTGTGTGTGTGTGTGTATATATATATATATACATATACATACATATATATATATATATTTTATTTTTTTTTGGGCAAATTCCCATCCTAAGAATTTTTTTTAATTATTTTTAAATCTCCTACACTCAATCATCTAACTGCAATAGAACCTTACACTGTACTTTAGCAGGAAGTATCCGTCTACACCTACACCCTGGAAAGAGCAGCTTATTAGCCATATAGAATTCTGTAACCCCAGTGGCACTTGTTAAAATAAAAATTTAATTCACAGAGAATTCATGGGGTAAAAAAAAGGACTCGAAGGCAGAAGGAACCCCGTAGTGTACATTCAGGAGTTATGTCAGAGGGCTGAGGAATGGACGGACAAAAATATATTCACTCTCATTATTTACCACTTGAAAAGAGGACATGGCGTTGAGCCGCCGGGAGACTTCTTTCGACTTCGCTCTCCTCCTCCTTCGAGCTCTGAAAATGAGTCCAATTTGAGAAGCATCTGCTCTGTGGGATCTCGCCGAGTGCAGGCAGTAACAATAGCACTTTGGAACAAGGCCCTTTCCTTCTCTTAATTGCGGCCACGTGTGCGGTGGGGAAGGGGCCCCCTGCCTGCACCAGTAGCCCTGGAACACATCCAGAATCGCCCACACAGTCACTGAGTGAGCACAGCCAGCAGCACACACACTCTAATTGCAAAGCCTGGAGCCTGCGGCTGCAGTGTGGGGTGCACCAGAGCCCTATGTTCTTGCTAAAGGACAGCAAGTGCTTTTACTTTCCTGGACCGGATCTTTGCGGCACAGGCGATTTGAAAAATGGCCAAATGGGGCCACTGCTGTAACACAGTTTGGCTGAACCCACGAACCATCATCCAGTTTCAAAGACTAATGGACGGATATGAGAAACTCTTCCTTCAGCTGGGTTTTTTAGCCGGCACTTCACAGTCGAGGGTTTGATATTTTTGGTTAAGTATGTTCCTGTTGTTACGGCGTGATGAGTGCTTTTCCACTGAGGTCAAAGATAATGTTTTCATCTACTGCAAAACAGAGCACTGGACTGTGGTTTTAATGTCTCTCAGGATCAAATGAATAGATGTTAGTGATGGCAGAATTACATTCTTTATACCAGTGTTTCTTAAACCTTTGTGACCCAAGTAAACAGACATTTTTTGGACATTATTGTCTATTATTGAGGATATTTTATGTTTGAAGGAAAATGAAAGCAAACTCCTTGTCCTCCCAATGTCATGTGAGTTCTGCATCTAACCCATGATCAAAGTGAAGCTTTGAGTGTCACTAGGGTGGGGATGGTGCCATGCTCAGTGGACCTCAGTGGTAACCTGGCAGTTGGTGGTTTTAGAACCTGGCACCCTCCAGACACCACTCAGGTTCCTTCGCCTTTATGTCACAATTTCTCCACTAGTGGGCACCGAACAAGTGGTATCTAAACAATGAGTGTGACTCAAGATTTAACAGTTGACAGTGAACATGGCAGTGAATCTTAGGAAACAGGATGCGAAACAACCCAGAAATAACTCTTGTGATCTCATTGGTACCCTGGTAGTTGGTGGTTTCAAACTGAAGACCCTTAGCCACTAGGCCACCCTTGCCCCAGGGGTGGCCACTGAAACCAATGAAAAATGGTAAATGAACCAATTAATCAGGAAACATGATGCGAAACAACCCAATCAAAAAACTACTTGGTAGCTCCATCTGTAGGGACATTCTTCTCCCAATATAACCACTGTCCATCCTCTGAACATGTCCAAACCATCTCAATCTGTCTTCTCTAGCTTTTTCTCCAAACCTTCCTGTCTGTCTTGTCCCTCTAATCACCTCATTCCTGATCCTGTCCATCCTTGTCTCTCCCAAAGAGAATCTCAGCATCTTTAACTCCTCCACATCCAGCTTTGCTTCCGGTGTTCAATCTAACACTAGTTTCTCTTAATCTACTTATTCCTATTATCTTAAAAAGTCTTGCATCTCTCACCATTTTTACAGGTTGGGACCAGCACTAAAAAAACTGGCTTGTTCCCCCTAGTGGCTTAATGTATTATGTTATTTATATGTGCATTTGTTTTTTGTTTTTTTTTGTATTATACAAAGAATTACATGCAATTTATTCCAAGACAACAGTTGGTCTTTCTGTAACTGAGGGGCCTGACTCTTTGCCCCTTACTCTTACGCCTAACTGCCTCTTGTAGTGGTCAATATTCCCTCGGGCTTGTCTCACCTTTAACAACAGCAATCCTGTACCAGTGGCCATGGTGTGAATTAATCAACCATGTGTGTGTTGTATGGAGAGGAGACTCTGCCCCCTCCCCTACTTAGGAGAGTGTTCTATTACACGGTCACAGTGCCAGTATAGGAGCACTATGGTCGTACTGTATAGAACACCAGAAAAAAATGAGGGAGGCAGGAACCGGACTGGGGTCTGGAGGGCTCCAGGTTCGAATCCACCAACTGCCAAATTACCACTGAGGTCCACTGAGCATGGCACCGTCCCCTCTCACTGTTCACTTTGGTGATGGGTTAAATACAGAAGTCGAATTTCGTTGTGTGCAGTGGTGTGGATCACAACGTCACAATGACAAGGAGTTTGCTTTCTTCCTTTCCTCCCTTACTGACCAATCCCTAAGCTGCGATACTGTGTGAACACTAGTTAATAAATACGCTATGGCAACCTAGACCTTAAGACCGCTGTTTGAAAACTGCAGGGGTGAAAGTCACCAATTTAATGTTGTAAAAGGAACCTGCACTGGGTCAGGGAACTGGAACAGTGTGGAGAATAGCCTTAGATTGTGTTCCGTCAGAGGAGTTGTGGTAGAAATGTTGTAGACAATAGAAATAGAATTGGCTTTTTTTTTGTATCTGTAAAAAAGTGAAGTCCAGATTTACGGATTGAGTCTCTGCAATGTGCACGGAATGCCATGGATCAGGGGTCTCCAACTTGCGGCCCGTGGACCATTTGTAGCCCCCACCATGATGTGAAGGTTGAATTTATAATAATATTTTATAGATTTGATCTCCACATAAATCCTATAGTTCTTAAAACCCTGATCCACAGTCTCCTTCTGGTTCAGTGTTGTATTACACAGAATCTATGGGAAACAGATTTTTTTAATTATTTTTTTTTTCTTCTGTATTGAACACTGAAAGCTTATGCGGCCCTTTGGTGAATTGATATGTGGGAAAGTGTGGCTGGTGGCCCTCACCTTATTTGAGTTTGAGACCCCTGTCATGGATGGTGGCATTGAGTAGTCCTCAGGGACTTGAACCGAGGGCCTCCTGTGTGTAAGGCAGGCGTGATAATATACAGATCATCACAGAAGGCTGTAGTAAAGTATCTGTTAATTGCAGTATTGATAACAACTCAGACTAAAACAGAAGAATTCACCACAAGTACAGAAAAAAAGAATCAATTCTCAGAAGAGACAAAATGAGTTCTGGACCGGTTCATACAGGGGAACAGGACGGTGTCGGTTTTACTGATTGGAGACAGCCTTGGTGAGGCCTCCATCACAGGAGATGTATCGCAGATTAGCCTGACATGCTGCAAGGCTGTAGCATACGCAAGGTCAGTGGGTAGATTTATGTTTCCTCTTAAGCAGAATGAACAGTGCAGGTCCTATCCAGGGTGTGGGGGGAAATGAACCTTTTCATCACATTGATTTCCTAAAGCACCTAAAAAAAAAAAAAAGCTCAGTCAGCCTTCGAGATCTGGGTCTGATTGTGACAGATTTGCTCACATTCCAAGCCCAGAGCTCAGAGTAGATTCTAATGGTGTGGTTTTCTGGCCATGTGCTGTTTGGGTAATAGATAAAAGTTGTCCCTGTGTTATTCAAACCTTTGTACAACTCATTCTATCAATATGTCGCGGACCTGCTCCACTGCTAGACTCAGGAAAACGCATCACTGCGGTCTGTGCTTTTCTTTCCTCCAGCCAGGATCTTAAAATACTGCACGTGAGTTGGTATATTAGAAAGTGACATTTGGGTTGAGCTCTGTGCAGATAGTAATGAGATATTATTAAGCAGATAAAATGAGCTGCAGCCTATTGGGTGCTTTAAATGTCACTTGAAATTGTCAGTGCTCTGTGTTATATTTGGTCACAGTTTGTTTTTTTAAGTTATACCACACATGGGTCGGATGTCAGACGGTGTTAATGGCTTTTTTTAAAGTTGGTATTTCAAACCATAAACAGTTTCTCCGGCATTTTATAGAGTTCCTTTAAGTGACTTCACCAGTCACTTGGATAAAAGTATTTCTTCAATCTTCGAGGCAGAATGTTTGTGTACACAGACTTATACATCCAAACTTTAAACCTCATCTCTTTCACCATCTCATCTCACCAGCAGCTCCATCTTGAATGACTGACAGCTGTAATGCTACAGACGTGAGAAACGTGTTCATATCTTCTTTTTCTTACGGCTTCTCCCTTTTCTCAGGGGTTGCCACAGCGAGTCAAATAAGTTCATGTACTTTTTAGAATTAATATGAAAAGAAATGCTGGAAAATGGCACCAAAATGATCAAATTTCATGGCCCTCGTCTCCAAGGATTTCACAATTTTACTGTTATTTATCTCCTCATCCATTGCTTGTCTTCTGTTCCAACCTTTACTGTATCTTTTGTGTCTTCCAGAGGGTCAATCAGCGCCTTCTTTTTTTTCTTCTTAGCCTATATCCAACCAGGGCTCTTCTTATACTAAAGATCCTAAACCTAATTTAAATCTTGTGTTTGGGATGTTAGCATGATCTGTGATAGGAGAGAGTCAACTAAGGTGAGGGGAAAGGTTTACAGGACAGTTATGAGACCAGCCATGATGGATGGACTAGAGACACTAGGAATAGACAGGAGACAGAGCTGGAAGTGGAGGAGTTGAAGATGCTGAGATTCTCTGTAGGAGAGACAAGGATGGACAGGATCAGGAATGAGGTGATTAGATTAGAGCAGGCATGGGAAATCTTTTTGACCTGTGGCCCACAATTGGTTCTAAAGTTGGACATGGGGGCCTAGTCCAGAGCAGAGAGATGGATTGTTTGTTTCATCTGATATAAATGGTATTTACAAGTGATGTATAAAACTTAAAATCCTACATTTCGGACACTCTTTATGATATCATCTACTGGAGAAATATAATGATAATATATAAAATTATTTAATTTGGACAAGGTTGAAGGACTGCATTAAAAAGCTCAACGGGCCGCATCTGGGACCTCGGGCCTTAATTTGCCCAAGCCTGGATTAATGGGACAACACAGAAAGGTTTGGAGAAAAATCTACAGACACCAGCTTGAGATGGTTTGGGAACTTTTTGCTAACTTCCCAAACTTCTGCTCCTTTTGGATTGTCCCTTTTTCAGGGGTTGCCACGGCGTCAACAATTTCCATCTCTGTATCTTCTACTCTAACTTCAAGTACCTCCATGTCCTCCTTCACTGCATCCATCAATCTCCTCTTTGTCTCCTACCTGGTAGCTCCATCTCTGGGATCATTCTTCTACCAATGTATCCACTGTCCCTCCTCTGAACATGTCCAAACCATCTGAATCTGTCTGTTGTGTTTTGCCAGGACATTAAACACTATTCATCTACCTTGATGTCAGTTGACTTTTACTGTGTCTTCACTATAAATCACCCATAATATTTAAGGTGTCACAACTTCATGAACCTACTGTCTTCATATGCGATGGTAGATGTGGACCAGAAAAGGTCTCTGTGTCCACAGCGTTGACCCTCACACCGTCTCATCATTGACTTCTTGAAGAATCTTTGTCTAAACTCCAACACTTCTCTGTTGCCTCTACATAAACTCAGGCATTTGTTGCTTTAACCACTGCCTGTGGACATTTCCAGCATTTGTAGTGAGGATCCTTAACTACAAATAACATCAATCCGCTTTGTTTCAGGATGTAATTTGCTACAGTGGGTCGCATCAAATCCTTGCATTGGGCCCCGTCGGCAAAGTGGCACAGCTTGTTATTAAAAATGTAATTGCAGCTTGAAGATTATTTGTATTTACGCTACTTTTTATTTCTGGATAACAATGACTTTCTAAAAATAAAAGAAACACCCCGGAGCCTGCAGTATCTTTATAGCCCATCTTTATTTATTTATTTTTTTTTCCTTTTTTAGCAAGTATGTTTGATTACACGATAATGATCGTGTTCTGGTGTAATTGAAGCCGAAGAACAGCGTTGCTGATAATGACCTCCGTCTGCAAAAATCTAATAACCATTTGAGGCAATCTAAATTACTTGTGTATCACATGTCTGCCATGGATTTTTATCTGTGAAATCAAACAGTAAGGAAGGCGGTGATTAACAGTTTTCATACGCTCTCGTCATTGTTATCTGATTAGATTGAACTCAGCATTGACCAAGTTAATTAAAACCCAATTTACAACTTTTCCTGTTTGTCTCAGTCTTAAAACCCAGTTGAGCTCATTTTACCCTGCGGTGTAAAAAAGTGGGTAACAAAGTTTTTACATTCGTTACAGTGTTTGACAAAGACCCCGACAAAGTCTCTCTGAGTTCAACTTAATGAAGGTAAACCAAAATTAATTCCCATTGATGAACATAGAAGCTGAGGGAGGATGTTAAGGGGTCCTCCCTTAACATCCTCAGGGGTCTCAAACTCACGGCCCGTGGGCCATTTGCGGTCCGTGGAACGATATTTTGCGGCCCCCACCTTGATGTGAAAGTTGAATTTATAATAATATTTTATAGATTTGTTCTTCACATTTTATGGTAAATCCTATGGTTCTCAAAACCCTGATCCAGAGTCTCCTTCTGGTTCAGTGTTGTATTACACACAATATATGGGAAACAGATTTTTTTCATTACATTTTTTTCTTTTTTTCTTATTGAACACTGAAAGCTGACGCGACCTCATCTTTTTCTGCCACCACATACTTCCTCATTCACCGATTGATTGGTCAAGTTGATTACATCATGTAGGCTAATAGAAAATTTGCCCTATCCTGTTGTACAGTGTCCCCGCACTATGTCGCTGTTCTCCTTCTGTTCCCTGTGTACTTTGCATGTTTTTTTTTTATATCTGATTTTGCGAAATGTATATTTCAACATATATACAAAAAGTTGAATTTGAAAAATGTTAATTCGTGTTTTGTAATTTAGATAAGTGCATTTGCAAATGATCACTTGTAGCATTGTTTAGCGAGATAGGATCGTGCACAGCAGTGCATACTAGAGGCTAATTGAGCATGCACTATTGCTCCTTACGTTGATTGGCTATTGACTCTATATTGCTGTTCTCCAACTTTACTGTATTATTATTGTGTGAGAAAGGCTAATACAGTCAATAGAGGGAGAATATACACTTAACAACATTTTGTCTAGTCATGGTGGTTCTTGAAAAGCCACCAGCGTGACAGAAGACATGTCTCTATACAACATAATAATTCAGGATTTACTCTGAAAGACTGAGCTGAATGAGCATCACATCATTTTAATGTTAATATCAATAATGTCACCGATTATCAAGTATCAATTATTAAAATATACTCTTAGAATTTACAATGTCAGAGCCATTTAGAAAAAATATTATATACAATACATTTATCAACTATGGTATGGACTTTGACCATAAGCTTTTTGTGCTGAAACGCTTCAGTGCAGCTGGCGGAACCTTCTGTATCCCCACAGACTGTAAATAAACTGTCAGTACAGAATGCAAATGTAAGAAAAACATTCCAAACCCCAGGCCTCAGTGTGTGTGTGTGAGTCTCCTCTCGCTGCATTTGTCAATATAAAATAAATGAAGGCTCAACGTATCCTGTCTTGTTCCATAAAGGTCATCAGAATTACACATGCTCCCGTTACAAGTGAACTGCCAACGCCGCTCCGACTCCATCTAATGAATTCCCAGTCCTGTTTTTGTGGTAAATCTTTGTGTCCTCTTCCCTCCCACAGCTCTCAGAGACCACAGAATCGAGCTGGTTCGAGCCTCGTGGCAGGAGCTCACCATCAGAATCAGTGACATCAGCCTGTCAGACGAGGGCCAGTACACCTGCTCGCTCTTCACCATGCCTGTCAAGACCACCAAGGCTTTTCTTACGGTTCTGGGTGAGTAGGCTCACTTTGGCCTGGTCTCCACAGGCCAATTACCGGTGGCTAATTCGTCACACGCTGACAACATAATAACTCAGCCTTTTGAATTATAGCCCTGTTGCCTTCCCTCCCAAGCACTTGTTATCGTGGTTACATAAGGATATTTTTTCCCCCACTCTCTTATTGTGGAGAAATCTGTATCAACAATTTAAAGTCTTATTTTGTAAAATTAACATTTTCTCTACCACCCTCCCAAATTGTTTCAGTGACTTTACATCAGGTGGGAATTATTTTAGTTGTTGGTTTTGTTGTACTTTATTTTATTGGACATTGCACTAAATCAGTGGTCCCCAACCACTGGGCCGGGGACCGGTACCGGTCCATGGGTGAATTGGTGCCGGGCCGCATCAATTCACACTTGCACTTGGTTTATACCCATATCAACAAAAATATTTTACAATAGAATGGCTAGGATTCCATCATCAATGCAACTATATTTGATCAGGAAATATTTTCTCAGTGAACAACAACAACTATAAACTCAAAATCACACAGAGTCATTGATACAAGATTCTGACCTTTTATACTGGTCTGGTAGCAGATAATTATAGGCTGTGTGCACTTGAGAAATTCTTGTTGTGCCCATGCACAGTTAATTCAGGTAGGAAGATTTTATAGGTAGGAAAATATTTCAGAACACCAGAAATTTCATTTAATTAAGGGGTATTTATCTGCCACAACCTTGCGCCACGGACCTAATTCTCTGGTCTGTGGCACAAAAAGGTTTGGGAACTTTGCACTAAATAACACTGTAAAAAAAATGAAATCTTTATCTACCGGATGAAAAAAGAGCTGTGATTTTTTTTTAAACTCTGCTGAGGTCTGCACTCCCATTCTTCTGTGGGTAATCTGTAAGTTTGATCTAGGATTTGATGGTCCTCTGCATGGACCCTGGAATTTAGTTCACTTAAGAGGATTTTCTATGGGATTTATTTCAGGGCTTTGTGCAGATCACTGTGTCGTCTGTAAACATCACGGTTCAGGCTGACTCCTGTGTGACTTCCCATTTCTCCTTGTTTTTTAATGATAAATTAAGGAATTAATTCAGGGCTTTGTGCGTTCACTTTGTCCTCCTTGGGATAATTCTGTAGGAGTTTAACAAATATATGTCACTGTCATGCTGCAGGACTGTGGCCTAGTTTAACTTTGTTTTATTTGAGAATTTTGTGAGGTAAACACAAGTCATTAAGGGGCTTCGCCACTAGGAGGACAAAGGAACTGAAATCCTTGCGATATACAGGGTGTTCTCAACTATCGTCGAAGATTTATCTAACTTGATTTTTGCCTCAAAGTCAGAACTGTCATGCTGAAAATCAACGGTAACACGGTGCTAACATTATAGTGTCAGACATAATAACGTCGGAAGAGTCTGACATCTGCTATTTTTCCAAATAAACAATTCAAACAAAAGAAAGTGAATGTAGCAAAATCCATGGTTCAAGGTTGAACCAGAAAAAAAACAAACAGAAAGATGTCTTCTGCACCACATGTCAACATATTTGTCAACTAACTTATGTTGTGCTTCTGGTTAACCTTTAAACTAGTTGGTGAACAGAACCAAGAAATGGCTTTCTTGAGATTGTTCATTCTTCTTCATTTCCTCTCCGGCTTGTACCTTTTTTTTGCCACAGTGAGTCAAAAATTTCCATCTCCCCCTGTCCTCTGTATCCTCCACTCTGACTCCAACTACCTCCATGTCCTCCCTCACTGCATCCATCAATCTCCTCAAACTCCTACCTGCTGAATGTCCAAATCATCTCATTTTGTCTTCTCTAGCTTTTTCTCCAAACCTTCCTGTCTGTGTTGTCCCTCTAATCACCACATTCCTGATCCTGTCCATCCTTGTCTCTCCTAAAGAGAACCTCAGCATCTTTAACTCCTCCACCTCCAGCTCTGTCCCCTGTCTAGTGTCTCTAATCCATCCATCATGGCTGGTCTCACCACTGTCCTGTAAACCTTTCCCTTCACCTTAGCTGACTCTCTTCTATCACGGATCAATCCTGACTCTTTTCTCCAGTTGTTCCATCCTGCCAGTCCTTTATTCTTCTCCTCTCTTCCACAGTCTCCACTGCTCTGAACAGTTGATCCTCAATATCTAAACCATGAAAATGTCAGTGGTCAAGGACACAGTAAACTGAGGACTCACTCTAGTCTTTTAGAGTATCCATCCATTTTTAGTCTCTTTTAGATTTTTTTTTTCATACCCAAGGAGAATTATCTAACTGATGATTCTCTCCTTCTTTGCCGTGCACCAGGTGTACCAGGGAGGCCAGAGATCACAGGATTCACCAAACCGGCCATGGAGGGAGATGTTATCACCTTGACATGCACCACAACAGGGAGCAAGCCTGCTGCCACTATCCGGTGGTTTCGAAACGACAAGGAGGTCCAAGGTAAGCATGTGGTCTGGTCTGGTCTGATCTGATTTAGTCTGGTCTGGCCTGAATGGTCTGGTTTGGTCTAGTTGGGTGGTTAAGTCTGGTCTGGTCTAGACTAGTCTAGTGTGATCCAACCCACTCCAAACTGGTCTGGTCTGGCCTGATTTGGTCTGGTACAGTCTGGTTTGGTGTGATTCGATCTGATTTGATGTAATCTGATTTTGTTTGGTCTGGTCTGATCCCCTACGTTCCACTGTGGCTTGGTCTGTTCTAGTTTGTTCTGTTCTAGTCTGATTCTATCCAGTCTGGTCTGGTCTAATCTGGTTTGGTGTGACCTAGCTCTGGTCTGGGCTGATTTGGTCTAATATGGTCTTGACTGATCTAGATCCAGTTTCTGTTTGTTCTGGTCTGGTCTGGTCTGGTTTGGTCTAGTCTAGTCTAGTCTAGTCTGTTCAAGTCTGTTCTGGTCTAATCTAGTATGTTCCAGTCTGGTCTGGTCTGGTCTGTTCTGGTCTGATTTGATCCAGTCTGGTCTGGTCTAATCTGGTCTGACCTGATCTAGGCTGGTCCAATCTAGTCTGGTCTGATTTATCTTTTACTGATCTGGTCTGGTCTCACATAGTCCAGTTCTGTCTGACCTGGTCCTGTCCAGTCTGGTTCACACAGCCCAGTCTCTTCCTTTAACGTTACTTGACATCATTAGTGTCAGACCCTTCCGTCTTCTGCTCCAAACGTGTCCACGTCCATATTAAAGCAGCGTCCCACCAGCTGGGCTGCAACCACGGCCCAATTCCCCTGGATCGCAGCCAATGTTGCTGCTGTTGTTGGACGCCGTCCAAATGTCTGTGGGCTGGACCACAGCCATCCACATTTCATTACCTGACCAAGATGTATGACAGTGCCTTCCACTGATACTAACTATATAATTTAACAGCAACAAGCGATCTGTGATTTTACAGTGAGTCGAAGCCTTAATCCTGTCAGCCAACGTCAAATGTGATTAGACAACAATATGAATATAATACAGTAAAGTAGAGGCTTATTATAGATGTCTCCTTTGGCCAATAAACTGTCAACAACCAATGACTGTTGTACTTTACACTTAACGAAGTGTTGTAGCAAGAGAAGAAAAAAAACACTAATACTATTTTGACAGGCAAAATCACTTGTCCTCAGCATAATCCTGGGAAACATAATTGCTATTGTAGAAGAAGCATCAGGACAGACTGATTTTAACAACCTGTCTGTTGAATATACACATTTTCAAGAAAAACAATAGAAATGCACTGGAGTGTTTATTATTTGGTGGCTCGCGGGCCATATCATGCCCAAAGAATCGTCCAGTCCGGCCCGCAACTGGATTCCAAGATTATGAGATTGAATGACACAAGTTTATCTTGTCCCCTCTAGTAAAGCTACTGAAAAGAACAAATAATATCGGTCCACCAATGTTATCGAGCGGATATCAGCAACCTTTTAAATATGAAGTCACCCCCTACGCTGTTTTTACTAAACGTGTGGAGTTTCTGTAGCCAGACTATGTCAGGACTAATTGTATTTGAAATACGTATTTCGCGGACAGTTGCCAGTGAAACACCGTTCGGTGTCGTCCCTCATGTCATCAACGAGAAGTTTCGTTAACATTTACTCTTATACTGCAGCTGTTTCTATCTGTGCCCATTTATATTGACTATTGTTGTGAGGCTGAATGAGCCTGGTTTATTATGTTAATCAATGTTTTTGGAAAGTTCTTCTGTCCAACACTAGACATTTCTTGTTTACATCAAATGCTGCACAAAGAATCATAGGACTGTTTCAGACAAAATGGTAAAAAAAAGTGTAATTTTTCTCATATTGAAGTAGTGTGTTTATATTGTATGCAGTTATTTATAGAGTGCTTTTAGTCTGGTTTCACAATAATTCAGGGGAAATTACTTGCATATATCGGTATCGGTTAATATCGTATCGGTTAATATCGGTATCGGAAATAAAGTTTTGGGCAATATCAGATATCGGTGTGGTGCATGCAATAATGTCTGTCCCTGAGACAACAAATAATATTTTATTTTTCTTTCCTGGACTCTTGGAAGCAGTCATTTACACATTCCCGCTCACTCACTCCTGTACTGCATCTCTCTGTCTCTGAAACTTCCAGGATATCATCAGCTCTCTGCGTTTTTTCATAGCTTATATCGCAATTTTTTTTGTCTACTTGAACAATGAACCTAAGACATTAAAAATAGTAGTGGGATGTTTTTCCCCAGCTGAACGGCAGTGGTTAAGCTGAGTGGAGCTCTTTAATGCAACACAGCCTGCTGTGGAGACTTGGTGTGACAGTTGCTCTTTATTGAAGATTTGCACCAGAGAGCTTTTTCTTCTGGTTCTGTCTGTGTCTGCAAGCAGCAGCTCAGTGATTGATGGGCCAGGGGCTGAGATATGAAGTTTTCTTGTTGGAATGACATGCACGTAGATGTGTGAAAGGCCAGCAGAGAGATGACACGCAGCATCGCAGCCACGCACGCTATCCATCTGAGGAAGCGCCCAGTCAATCCGCTGTCTACTTAGCAAAAAACTTTACAGCTCAAAACTGTACGGATAGAGATTTGTTGAATTCTGTGTTTAAGGTTGGACTAGCCTACATGCCCTTTGTTTTTGTTTATTTATTCTTTTATTCATCTTCATCCTTATCTATTACCAGGTTACAGGGGCAAAAGTCTCCATGACTGCCACCCAAATCACACAATCTCCTCTTTGTCTCCTACCTGGTAGCTCCATCTGTAGGATCTTTCTTCTACCAACGTATCCACTGTCCCTCCTCTGAACATGTCCAAACCATCTCAATCTGTCTTCTC
>JAFBJS010003907.1:171718-182677 GCA_016785265.1 Paraplagusia blochii
CTTCTCTAGCTTTTTCTCCAAACCTTCCTGTCTGTGTTGTCCCTCTAATCACCTAATTCCTGATCCCGTCCATCCTTGTCTCTCCTAAAGAGAACCTCAGCATCTTTAACCTCCACCTCCACCTCCAGCTCTGCCTCCTGTCTTCTGCCAATTCCTAGTGTCTCTAAACCATGGGTGTCAAACTCGTTCCTCAAGGGTTGGTGTGGCTGCAGGTTTTGGTTCCAACCTTTCCAGAGCAAACTACTTGACCAATCAGCTGTCTGGAGACTCAGATCAGTTGATTGTAAATTCAAGTCAGGTGTGCTGCCGGTTGGTTGGAACAAAAACCTGGAGCCACACCCACCCTTTGTGGATCCGGTTTGACACCCCTGCTCTAAAGCATCCATCATGGCTGGTCATGATGCTGGACATGGCATCAATACCAATTTAAGAATAAAAAAGTACATCTGTAAAAATCTGCTATTTTCTTATTCCTTCATGTTGATTATCAGTTTACCCCCATGTGGCGTTCTGCTTCTTAAAAATAATCACGCACACAAAGATGGAGAACAAAGCAGCGACTGGAGGCTGAACTTAAAAACTTAATTTCCATGTCAAAGTGTCAAACAGCCCGGATGTCAATCAGTCCTGTGGATCCGCGTCTTTTGTAGACGCTGCTTTAAAGTTTTCTTTGGAGCGAGAATATGCTGCAAGCAGCATGTTTTGCCATGGGTTCCACGGTGCATTGGATCATTGCTGCCACTGTCTCCTGTCAATCAAATCAGTCCCCAGTGGGGGAGCGGTCTACCGAGCTCCAAAGACAACAGCAGGTGTAATAGCAAAAACATGTCATATTTATTTTATGCTCTGATGATTTATGTCCCAACAATTTATATTGGGAGAACACAGCATTGCAATCCTGAAAATTCATCTGTCATCTGACGTGGGGTTGTTTATTCTTGGCCTGCGCTGCTGCACAAATTTCTCATGTCATTGAATGACAGCGAGACTTGGACTTGAAACCTATGGAGACTGAAAAGCATCTCTCAGTTGTACAAACATAAATGGTACATGGCACAAACAGTAAATTTGGACAATCATTGAGAAAAATGGCGAAAATGTTATGGCCTTGAAGAGGAAGAATGTATGTATGACATCTCCTTATACGTACATTTATTTAGTATTTATTTATTAGATTAATTATAACTTATCCTGGGGTCGCATGAACCGTCTAGAAATATTTTTTAAATTATTTATTATTTCAATATATTTTAAGTAATATACTGTATTCTATATAATTATATAAAAATAATTTAGTTTCTTCTTCTTCCCTTTTACCTTGTTCCCTTTTCAGGTGTTCCCACAGCAAATCAACATGTCCCATCTCCCCCTGTCCTCTGTATCCTCAACTCTGACTCCAACTACCTCCATGTCCTCCCTTACTGCATCCATCAATCTCCTCTTTGTCTTCTACCCGTTAGCTCCATCTCTAGGATCATTCTTCTACCAAAGAATCCACTGTCCCTCTTCTGAACATGTCCAAACTATCTGTGTTGTCCCTCTAATCACCTCATTCCCGATCCTGTCCATCCTTGTCTCACCTAAAGAGAGTCTCAACGTCTTTAACTCCTCCACCTCCAGCTCTGCCTCCTGTTTTCTGCCTTTTGGTAGTGTCTCAGCCAGGGGGTGGTTGCAGGTTCTTCTCCTGCAGCCACCACCTTTTTCCTGTCAGTGTCGTACTTCAGGTGTAGGTCATGACCGTCTGTAGACTCTGACAAATCTTTTCCCCTTTTTCTCTTTTTTTTTCTTGTAACCTCTAATGCTTTCAGAGCAGCAACAACTTGAAACCCATCTCTAACAAACACACACTCATGCTCTCCTCAACTACTTTTTTTTTTTTTTTTTGCTTTACTACATCTGTTGAAGCAGCGAGTAGATCGAGAAGGATGTAGGGGAATATGTTCTCTATGGAATTATACTTGAGATTATTTTTAGACTGAACACCATCTGTTTGCCAAAACGGTGTGAGACGAGGACACGTTTGTTTATTTATTTTGACACTGCCTGACCTCATATATTATACTAGCAGTTTTGACAACGTCTTATTTACTAAAACCTTCACTGACATCCGTAGTTATGTCAGTTATATCAGGTTGAATCCAGTTGGTTTGGTCCGCCAAAAAACACACAACAATTTGGCTATATATATATATATATATATATATATATATATATATATATATATATATATATATATATCACTCTATGATCACTCTCTTTGAAACACGCACAACAGATTGGAGTCTTTTGCAATAAAATATTTCAGAAATATCTGTTGGTCTTTGCAGAGCAGTGTAATGTAATCCTAGCAGAATAAACATTGTGGGTTGCATGTTGCTTGGTTACACAGAATGTTACTGTCATTGACATTTACATTTCTTCATTTAGCAGATGCTTGTGTCAAAAGTGTCTTACGGGAGAGGTAAACATTATTAAGCTTGTGGTTTCTCTGGGAATCAAACCCAGGACTCAGAGTTCTCCCATTTTGAGCACTAGGTAAGTTAGGTCAAAGTCATTATTACCAGAGTAACTAGTTACATTACTAGTTACTAAATTATAAAAGTAACTAATAACTAGTTACTTTACTGTAAAAACACATTAGAGGTGCAATAAAAACAAAATAGATGTTTAGACATTTTGACAGGTATCTTTATTGTAACCTCAACTTGACACTTAGCGTCGTCTTGCTCGTGGGTGTGTACTGCTGTACCGCGTCGCATGTGTGTGTGAGACTGTTTACTTTCCCATAAGGCAAGAACATTCGCCCAGGTCTCTTTTCTGATTGACTTAGCCTGAAATGTTAACTAATTATGTCAACCAATCAACGAATGGGAAAAGTAACGTGTTACGTTATAGTTATCGAGAAAAGTAACGTTAGTCCCAACACTGGACATCAACAATACAATTTCCTCAAAGTGTCGCTTGTAAATGGAAGATTATTCATGTAACTACTCTGTTACATATTTATACGTGTTACTACGGTTTATTATTATTTATTTATTTATTTATGTAACAATATCGTTTCTTGCTACCTAGTAAAAAAAGCTGCATTGACATTATTAAATGCTTTGTTAACTCCGGAGGGCCATAGAAGATGACCCGGTGGGCTATATTTGGCCCCCAGACCCTGAGTTTGACACTTGTTCACTAAGTCCTGGTCTTTGGTATTGCACTGTAATATTGTGACTCACATGTGGAACACTTGATATAGAGAACTTTATTGAAGTTAAGGAAAATAATCCATTCCTTCGTCATGTCCTCTCAAATAGAACTATTTCCAACCAAGAAGGGACTTGAACCCTCAACCTTCAATTCTAAGGCCAACTACTTTGGTTGCTGGTTTTATATTGGTTTCTACTCACTCTACAAGTACAAAGACATTTGCACACAGTTGTGGATGTGCTGCAGCACTGCGTCCCAGTGGCTGCCTAAGTGCGTGACACAGCCCTGTGTATTGTCCTCGTACTGAGTAATAGGTCCTGCTGTTGAAAACTCCTGCAAACCTCCTGTCGTCCATGTCTTTGTACCTGGTTGTTCCTCAGCTGCAGCTCCCTGGCTTCGCTGTTTTCACAGAACAGCGGCTGAAAAAAAAACAAAAAAGAAACAAAAACAAACCTTAGAGATTCATGCAGAGAATAAAAGTTCAGAGACGGTTAAATGAAAACGAAAATTACGCAGCAGGGGAAACAAAACAAAAGAGTTGAAGATATAACGGCGCGATAAGTAGAGTGTACGTCGGCGCTTGGCACAAGGACAAAGTACAGCAAAGAAGAAGCAAAGAGTCGACTCCAACTGTTGGAGGAGTGTGTGTATGTTTATGTTGACGTGGATGTTTGAGCGATGGTCCTGGAGGAGCAAACACACCCAACCAACCGAGTCAAGGCTTACACCGCTCTCCCCTCTCGATTCGCACTTTTCTTTGACTTGACTTTCAAAGGCCGAGAATTCCATCCCTCAGTAGAGACGACGTGGAAAACAACAACAGTAGCTGCAGTCGTCTCTGTCAGAGAAGCAACGTGTTGGAACAAAACCTAACGTTTCTCAACTTTGTCTTAATAGATTCCAGGAGACACGTACAGGTGATTGGTGGGTAGGAAGGTCTGGTAGTCGGGAGTTACATTGCTCTGTGGAGAGGTTGGTTGAGTGGTCATCTGCAGTGATGTTTACACATATATAGTGGTGGGCCGTGCATGTTAACAGTAGGCCTTCAGTGACTTTATAGTTTTGTGACGTCAAATTAATACACCTTCATAATAACATCAGTGACACCAGGATTTGAGAATCCACACATATATGTTATATCACTCTTAATGTCGGCTCATCAAGTACCACGTTATTTCCAGAGCAAATAAAATCAATTATTCTTAGTATTTTTGACATTTAACTGTGCCGGTGGCCAAGTGGTTGGCAATTTGTACGTGGGCCAGCTGGAAGGCCCTGATGCAATCTTGCGAGATGATTGGACGGAAATTTGCAAGTATGTTTTGCCATAGTGTCATGTGTGATGCTGTTAAATATTTTCTGTTAGAATTTTGTGCAACCATGCGACTGCTTTCTGATCCAGAATTCAGTATTTCAATATGTTGTTGTTTTTTTTTGTCAAACACACCCCCAAGGGCAGGCCTGGGCAATTATTTTGTCTAGCGGGTCACATGTGGTGCTAACATTTGAGTCTTGAGCCAGATCAGGATCAGAGAGATTGAGTATTTACGTGAACTAAGATAAATGATGAGTAAAGTATTGAATAAAGGCAAAATAATTTAAGCTTCTTTGAGACTAACAGTACAATTTGGACAAGTCTGGAGGGCCGGTTTATGACGCCAAACGAGCTGCACCGGACCCCCAAGCCTTAGTTTGTCCAGATCTGTTCTAGGTTGTCTGAAAAAAACAAAAAATATTTACATTATACATTTTCCTCATATATAAAAACCTATAGCCCAACCTGTACTATTTATTCATCCATCTTTATACACAAATCTGTTTCCGGGTCACGGAGCAGCAGACTCCAGACATGGAAAACTGGAAGTTCTGAGGGTCCAGATGGTGCTGTGCTCAGAGCACCTCAGTGGCAACGCAGCAGCTGGTGGATTGAAACCTGAAGACTTGCAGCCAAAGTCCACTTCCTTAACCTCCAGACCACCACCGCCGTACACCATTAATACTATTATGTTTTAATTTTCTACATCAGATAAACTCTATATGTACCAGATTTTTTTGCAGAGTGCTGAACGTCTTGAAATCCTTCAGCAGGTGGCGCTGTAACAGTCACATTATTGTTTTTAATATCGACTATAAGACATTATTGTTTTCCTATCTGCACATTAATTGAAGCATTTTTATCTTCTTTCCTTTCTTTCTCACCCTGAAGGCACTAAAGACGTGAATGCCACAGGGAAATCCTTCACCGTGAGAAGTAGCCTACAGCTACAGGTGGACAGACAGGACGACGGCATCGCCTACACCTGCAGCGTGGAGCACGTCTCACTGCTGAACCCTTACATGACGACGGAGGTGCTGGAGGTCCACTGTGAGTGTCACGCTTTAACTCTTCCCAGGAAACAAGGATCAGTTCTGGATAACGTAACCAAATGAAGATTGAGATTAAAATAATAAGCCTTTGTGTTGGATTAGCGTTACATTAGTGTCGGATTGGTGAGGGATTATTATCAAAACAGAGCAGGGAGGCCAGCGGTGTCATATCTTTGAGTATCATGTGTGTTTTTTTTTTTTTTCTTTTCATAGACGCTCCTCATCTACGGATCTCACACTCACTGATTGTGCCACAGGAAGGAGAGTACTTCAAACTGGAGTGTGTTTCCATAGGGAATCCAATGTGAGTTGTGTAATATTTTAGTGTTTCCCTGATGCTTCGTAATGCCTGTGTCGAACACGTAAAATGAATGACGATGATCGTGATACACAAAATGAAGAGAAAAACACTCTATTTGATGTAAACACTAATTATCTTTTCTACCAATATTATTTATACCCATATAATTGTTGTCCGATAACGGTTGGCCGATCTTAGCATAATTACGTGATATCAAGATTTGTTTTCTGCAATCATAAAAACTCCAATAACACATTGCCAGGTTTTTGCCATATTAACTGGAATCACGCAGTTAACATCAGTACATATCGGTATCGGTCAATATCAGTTTCAGAAAATGAAGTGTTTGGACAATATCGTCAAAATCCGATATTGGAGAAAGGTAATATCGCAAAATGCCTAATTATGTTAGTTCATAGATATTGTTCCAAGAATAAAAGGTTACATGGTTGGATGGATAGATAGATAGATAGATAGAATTGTTGAAGTTATATTTATTTTTAAATATAATTTTGGTGAACTTTGCATTTTCTTGTTAGCAAAATATGTAAATAAAAGGTACAATTAGAAAACCTTGATTTGATGTACGACCTGTATTTGTGCTCCAAAAATGTTGTTATCAAATGTATCTGTCTTCAATTCTCATTGACGTTGAAGGTTTTTGGCAAAATCCTTATTACAGCAGTTGTAGCGAAGTGAACAAACGGTGTTTATTGTGCCGTGTTGTTGTGTTTCAACAGTCCAGAACCAGTGTTATGGTCCAAAGATGGAGGAGAGCTGCCAGACATTGAGCGGATGATCGTGGAGGGCAGAGAACTAACCATCACTACGTTAAACAAGACAGACAACGGAACGTACCGCTGTGAGGCCAGCAACCCTCTGGGGACCAGCAGTGCTGAATATGTAC
Organism: Paraplagusia blochii; assembly: GCA_016785265.1. Classification (NCBI taxonomy): domain Eukaryota; kingdom Metazoa; phylum Chordata; class Actinopteri; order Pleuronectiformes; family Cynoglossidae; genus Paraplagusia; species Paraplagusia blochii. Next base: position 178,495 of record JAFBJS010003907.1, read on the forward strand.
TGTTCGTATACGGTAGGTTTACTTCACTGACTCTGAGTCCACTTGACTGATGATCTTGTCTGTAGTATCTGGACTCTCAGTGTCTCATAAGTTCCTTGGCTGAAGTCCTGGAGGTGTGGAAACGAGACAGAGAGAAGACAAAGTGAGACAATGATGTAGACGTTCTTACTTAGCCTTGTCCAAGTTATTTATTTATGTCTCGACAATTACCATATTTTCTGGACTATACATTGCTCTGGAGTAGAAGTGGCAACAGAGAATAGAAATATAAGAAGGAGAAAAAGAATATATATATAGACATATATATAAGACACTCTGGTGAATAAGTCGCTGCTGCAAGCTAGAGTGCCCTCTAGTGGGTGAAAGTGTGAAATAACAAAGATGTAAATTTACACTGATACAGGGGTACCTCAGTGGTATCTTGACGGTATGGGGGGTTCGAACTAGGGACCCAAGTTCGCTTCCTTAACTACTAAGGCACCAATTGTATCTGTTGGAGCTTAGAGGGCCCTCTAGGGGCAAATAAGTATCAGTCGCAAATTCAGACAAAAACTTGATGGCTTGTTGCCCTGAAAATATGGTACATGTTTATGTTTAAATATTTGATGAAATATTATTTAATTATATAGAAATATATAATTTTTTGTGAACAGTTGTTTTGTTAAATTAATGTGTCATTAGTTTTTTTTTTAAGGAAAAACAAACATTTGAGGCCAGGTTTAAGTTAACAATGATTAGTGGTAAATGAAAGTTTAATTAATAATGAAACTTTTAATTAAAATAAAGTAAAAATAATGAAAGTACAAATTAAACCTGAGATTTTTACAAACTTTGATTGTCACACTTATATTTTTTTGGTTCTATCTCCCTTTCATTAGTGGACGTAAAATTCCTTCTACAGCTGCTCAATAATGTTGGGTTTGGTTTGAGCCACATTTTTTACATCAATGATATATAGATTTATTTCAACCTTCTATTGGACGATTTTACTTTTATTTCCATAAAGAAAACACTTTACTTTTTAATACCTAGGTGTAACAAACCAAACATTTCCTTCCCCAAACCAACTATTTTCTATATTTTCACCTCTTTTCATGCATTTTACAGCCAGAAGGTTTACTGCATTATTTATCATCATATATTATTCAAATTTGTGAAGTATTTGCAGAGTATCTGTGCCATGGAGCCGGTAAATCAGACAAAGCAGGGCTGATAATTCTGTCAGCGCTCTCACGGCAAACACAGAAATCCCAGTTACCGGGGGAGGAGGGCGGGCTGAGAGGAGGAGGCGAGAGACATGAGAGAAAAACTGGTTTCACCGATGGTGGCAGTTATTCTTCAGCCCCATTGTGTCTGGGAAATTATTATGGAGGTCTCTCTGCATCATCTCTGTCTCTTAGCCTAATTTGCTAATGACAGGAAAGCTGCGAAGCAATAAATGTTGTTCCAGCGCTTCAATTTATCAGCTCCTCCAGTTATGCTCGATGATACACTGGATTAAATAAAGTCAGGAAGCGCCATACATGATAATTAGTCTGTCTGCAGACAGAAACAGATACTTAGTTTGGTTAAATACGTTGGAGTGGTGTCTGCATCTGTTGGTGAAGACTTTTACATTTTTTACTTCCCATTCGTTCATTTTTCCAATATATTTTATACATACATGTTGTTAAGAACATAAACACAGTACTAGTTCTACTTGGGTGCACAGGTGGCCTAGTGGTTAAGGACCCAGACCAGGGTCCGGAGGGTTCCAGGTTGGAATCCACCAACTGCAAGGTTATGACTGATGATGCCATTGAGCATGGCACCATCCCCACTCACAGCTCCTCGGCCGCTCGGCCGACTTCGGTCCCTAGTTCGATTCCCCCTTCCGTCAAGGTACCACAGAGGTACAACAATAAAAAAATAGATAATAAATAAAGAGATTTGAGGTATATGTATATACCTATATTCTGTAGGCGTTGGATCAAGAACAGTTTGGTAAAATATTTCATTGTTGGATTCTGTCAAGTGACAACTGACAACTCTCCCAGTTTGTCTAATTAACTGACTGTCAGTACAGTTAGAGTAAATGATGATCCTAGTGGTAGTGTCTAACCTGGATGCCAGATTTAGCCAAGATAAAGGAATGAGGTCCAATAATAGATGTGGGTCAAATCTGATCTAGTCCAATCAAGGGCCAGAAGGAGGCAGGCTGATTAATGTATAGATGAGATTGGGTTATATGGTCTGAAAAAATATCATCCAAGTAATTGTCTTGATATTAAACATTATGGTAATACTCTGTTAATACCTACTGTATTTTTTTTTTTCTCCGATAGTACAAACACAACGCAATGCTTAGATTTCACCAAATGTGGGCCTTAAAAAATAGTTTGGGCGTTAATGGCTGTATATTGAAGTGAAAGTCACTAGAGGGCAGCAATGCAGCTCATTTAATTAATCGCATGCAATGGTTTGTACAGATAAATATGAACACGTCTATATCAAAATAAGTTGATATTGAATCTGAGATGTTTCAACAACTGGTATTGGCTTGTCGGATATGAGAGAAAGTTAATAATGGACATCGCTATTTAACTTATATATTAGCAGTAAGGCTACTTTAAAAGAGACAAATATTATACGTCTACTAATTAATCTTTGTTCTAAACTGGTATGTTGCTGGTGAAGGAAGCAGACTTGTGTCTGGAGGTTTTTGCAGATTGAATCCACAGCTGCTCTTTAGCTCCCCCCACCTGCTCACATTGGTAATGGTTTCAGAGTAAGTCACATTTCATCGCGTGCAAGGTTTGTCGTGTCGCACTGACAGGTCGGTCCCCTATTAGCCCTGCTTACTATCGTGTAACTGCATGAATATTTCCCTGAATAATGATAGTCTTAATAAGAGACCCCTGATGTTGGGCTCATCCATTCATTCAAAGGTTGATTTCTACTCACTGAGCTGAAGTTCTGGTTCTAACCCAGTGCAGCAGCCATGTACCATTATTGATTTTTTTCCCCCCTCTTCCTTGTTGAGCTCATTCCCTGCATGTGTGTGTGTGTGTTTTTTTTCCATTAAGCAGACATCATCACCCTCACACCTTCATCTTCTTCCCTCTAAGCCTCTTTTCTCCAACATTCCCACATCAGGTGGAGGCAGTCACAGCTGTGTTTGCACGTAGCAGCTTCGTTCCAGTTTTCCAGGGCTCTTGTCTCAGTGCTCCATGTACTCAACAGTGTGACACCACAATACACACACACACACTTGAACACACTGGATGATTGATGAGCCAACATCTCAGCTTTGAGACAAAAAAAAATAATATTGTTTTCTGGATGAATTCAACATTCTCTTTAGTTCTTTCTTTCTCTTCCCACACAGAGCAGCACTTTACCACAGCCTCGGAGTTTAGTTAATATACACAGTAGAGCGCATTAGAATGGAATAAAGACTGCATTTAGATTAACTTTAGATACTTGAAATGAGATAAAATGTCAAAATTATACATAAAGCCTAACATGCAAAAATGCTTCACTTCTTTTCTGTGCCGTCTATACAGAAAACAATGCAAAGTAGAATAAAGGAAGAAGAATAATCACAATATCAAAAGCAGTAATATGATTACGGGAAGTTTGGTAGACCGGATTACTGATGTGAACGGGCCGCATCCAGCCCCCGAGCCTTAGTTTGCCTGATTTGGAATGTAGAGCAAAGTCAAAGAATGTATGTGAACATTGAACAATGCATGTCCTGCACCTTTAATATAAACATTAGGGTCATATCAAGTATATCTATACATGTAAAGGGTAGTGGTGGACTAGTGGTCAAGAAATGGAACTAGGGGTTGCAGGTTTGAATCCACCAGCTGCCAGGTTACCACTATCCTAACACACTGTACCCCAAGTGTGGATCACAATAACTTGCTTTATATATATAACGTATATATATATATATATATATACGTATATATATATATATATATATATATGGGAAGGAAAGAAAGTTAAAATTTATAAGCATTATATATATCTATATATATGTATATACATATATAATTGAAATGAGGCTCTCAGAAAAGCTAAATCTTGAACTAAATTCAACTTTAATTTATAATGTTTCATTCTTTGTTTGCTAAAATGAGAAATAGATTTTTTTTTACTGTAAAATGAAAGCTCTGAAGTTTTCTTCATTTTTCGG